>WBNH01000410.1:51375-136645 GCA_013401255.1 Urocolius indicus | reverse complement strand
GGAAGAACCAGAATGCTCCCCCGCGGGGAAAAGCCCCCCCCCCCCCCCCCCCCCCCCATCCCCATCCCTTTCCAAACCTCCCCAGCAGCGTTCTGTAGCGAGATGCAGCCCTGAGAGCTCACTGCATCCCGAGCAGAGGGGAAGCTCACACATATCTGCACACCAGCTGCACAATGCCATCCCTCCCGAGAGATGCATGCTCCTACCTGCCAGCTCGGTGAGTCCTCACGTANAGGAAAAGGGAGGGATGGGGAGGGGGGGGAAGATAGAAAAGGAGGGAGGGAGGATGGACGGCGGCTGGGCAGAGCCAGCCCCGGCTGCCTGGTTTCTCCCACTGCGTAAGAGAAAAGGAGAGGGGGGGGGGGGGGAAAGGAGAAAAAGAAGAGGGTGTGGGGAGGAATAAAATAATAAATAATCAACTGCACCAAACGGAAAGACGAGCCCACACCTGCGAGCACAAGGACAGCATCCTCCTCCTCCTCCTCCCGCAGCTGCTCCGAGCTGCCGCCAGCTCTGCCCCAGCATCACCCGCAATGGGGAGGGGAAGGGGGTCGTCGATCATCACCCCCCAAACCTTGCCGCAGCCCCCCGGCTGGGGAGAGGAGCCACAGCCTACCTGGAGCGGGTAGGCAGAGGGAAGGATGAGGAGAGTGATGGGGAGCCAGGGCTCCGGGAAGAGAATTCCTCCTCCTCCTCCCTCTTGTGCAAGCTGAAGGCTGAGCTAGTGCAGGAAAAGAGGAATGGGGAATTTGACCTAGAAACTGGCAAAAAAAAAAAAGACAAAAGAGGGCTGAGAACTGAGTGGGGAGAGAAAATTGATATTGCTCAGTATTCTTCTAATGGCATTTGATAAAGGTCATTGTGGAACCCAAAACATCCTGCACTTTGGAGCAGAGGAGCACGTTGCTTTGAAGATGCTGCAGTGGTGAATTCGTTACCTCAGCGTGGGGTGATCCCTGCAGATCCCACAGGTCCCTGCCCTCCCCAGTCTTACCATGGGATATTGATCCTGAGAGCTCCCAAGAGCTGCAGAGCCCCTTGGGTCTGCTAAAGCCACCCCAAAACAGAGTGCAGAGATGTCTTTGGGGACGATCTCCAGCTCCATCCATGGCCAAGGGCAGAGAAGCTGCTCAGAACCAGAGCCTCATGGTCTATACCTTCAGCCATCTGTATCAGTTTGTGTGGGGACAGCAGTAAACACAGGTCAGGTGCAGTTCAGGGCACATTGCTATTGCCCAAAGAGAGACAGAGCAAAGGAACACTGAGCTTTTGGGCAGCAAATGCTGCTTGTCTTGCAGAGCCCACACACAGCCCAAGGCAGAGCTGCTTGGGCTCAGCACTCAGGGCTACCCCTTCCCACTCCAATTCTACCTTAATGGCTATTTGGGGCTATTTAGCACAGAAGCTGTACTTTGCAAGGAATTCAATAGTACAGTAATGCACAGTAATTTCCCTAAAATGCTTCCATAAAAGTAGGTCTCAGGTGAGGGGAAAAAGGGAGAAATGACCCAGAGCTACATCCCTCTCTTGAAATACAACAGTCCCAATGCTTAAAGAAGGGGAGTTTTTTTGTCAGCCCATTAGTGGTTTTTCTCACACTCTTGTAGACCAGACATTACTTTAATTGTTAATGGATTGATTTGCAAAGGCTGAAGGGAAGGACAGCAGTAAATCAGTGCAAGCCATCCCAGCTGGACAGCCCAGGAGCCCACAGGGAGAGTGTTTGCAAATTCAGCTGTGCTCCTCTCTGCTGGCTCCCACCCCAATGAATGCACTTAGCCCTTCAGACTCGTTTTATGTTACCTCAGTGCAGCAGATACAGCATGTTCACCTATTTATCTTGTTGTGCTGCTTGTTTTGACTCAACACAGCCTTGTGTTTTGGAATGACTGCTGTAAAAGGGATCAGGATTGACTCCTTGAACCGCTGACAGCCAAGACATCCTGAATCTGAGACAAAAACCTCTCTCCAAGTGTCCTCTGTCTAACATCTTCCCACTGTTCAGCTCTGTTCTCTTACACAGGAAGGATCCAGGATGTTCATTTCTGCACCTGCAGCCCAAACCCTGCTGTTCAACATGATTTCACCCATGAGATCTGTCCTTCCAGAACATCTCATGGTATCTTACTTATCATCTCTTCTCTGGATGCCTGGGATGAAGGCAAGGCAGACATCACAAGAGCAGCAGAGTTGCCTGATTTCTTCCTTACCAGAAGTCTTCCCCTTGTCCATTGGGGTCTGTGCACCAAGGCTGAGAAGGAAAGTCACCAAGACTCCATCTGCATGACCCTAAAGGACTTCTCCTAGACAAACAGATCACTTCTTCTGCCTGAAGCCTTCTGTGCAGCCAGCAAGGTAAACAAAGCCAAAGTAAACCTAAGCCAAAGCTACAACCCTTCTTTCAGGTGATGATTGCCCAGATCCAGGCATGAAGGCAGCAGGTGACATCATAATAGATGTTGGATTTACAAGAAAGTGTCCAGAGCATCAACTTGTAAGTGGAAAAAAACCAAACTCACCCACATTCATAGTGCAAAAGCCCTTTTTTCTCAGCTCTACTTTCCATTGAATAGCTTTGTGCATGTTTTAGGGGGGAGGATGGGAGTTTTCAGAGAGTTCTGTGGTATCAAGAACCCCAGCTGATGCCCCCAGCATGCTTTCTCTGCTGTCTGAATGGATGTATGTTGGCAGAGGCAGAACCCTGGGCATTCCCCACATGCCTACATCACATCCAAACTCCCAGAGCACTCTGTTCTATCCAGCTGGGGATGAACAAACCTTATCCATTTCAAAGTTAACCTCATTCAGCTGCCCACAACAACATCCACCATTGTTTTAACCAGGGTAACTTTACACTGTTCCTAAGTATGGAAGGCTTTTGCTGCTTTGGCAGAAAAAAAACAACAACCCACAGCCACCTGCACTTCAAAATAGCAACAGCCCACAGGGGTGTTTTTGCCTTTCCTTTCAGGAGCTGAAGGTGTCTGTGTGTCAGAGCTGTTTTGCCACCTTTAGCACAGTTTGCCAAGCTGCTTCATCAAGGCCATCATGAGCAGAGGATTAATTTTGCAAGATGCAAAATCATTTCTCACAGGCACAAGCACCTGGAAAGGAAGGAGAGGAAGGCTGAGAGGGGGAGAAAGGGCTGTGGAATGTGCTGGAGAGGCTGGGAAGTAAAGGTGCCATTGCTCCTGGGATGATAGGCACCTGACAACCATGTGCCAAGGGCTAATGAGTTAATTTGCACCTGATGAGATTCATTCTTTGGACATTAATCACAAATATAGCAACCAAGAATAAGAAACAGACACAGCCTCATCTCTCCCCCCACTGTCTAAACATTAAACATTGGAATCATCTCTGGTTAACCCACACATCCTCCACTCATCAAAATGGGCAGCAGTGGCTTATCCCACTATACCCCATCTATTCTGGGACCTAGCCATAAGTATCAGCCCAAGCACTCCACACAGCCTTTAGCTGAAGCCAGAAGAGAAAGGCAGCAGAGCTCATCTATCCCCACATCCCTGAGAGGCAGCTCCACCTGCCTGCTCTCCATGCTTGCTGTGCCAGAGCCAGGCACAGCAGTGCCTGCTCCTCTCTGTACCCTGAAACCCAACACTGCTGCTGGCTGGGTACCTCCCTGCCCATTCCTGAGCCTGCATGCAGGGAAGTGATCCATAGGAACAGGCACATTACACTATACAACAATTCCATGCAAGAGCCAGTTGATCCCCAGGGGCACCCAGCTGACAGAGCTGGAGCCAATTGATTCCTCTTTCTAAAACAATACAACAAAAACAAGTATCATTTGCTCCCATTTCAAGCACAAACACAAAAAAAAGACCTCCACTTCTCTTCTACCCATCTTTTACCTTCCATTTGCTCTCCAGCTCCCAAAGCCACAGAGCTACAGTGCCAAGAAACTTCCTGGGAGCACAGAATGGGAGAAGAAAGCATCATTTAGTTCTCAAAACCTGAGCTCAACCTTACAGGGAGAGCTACTTCAGCTTTATTCCAGTCTCTCCATGTTCCCAGCCTGGCTCCTTCACACCCTTGGTCATATCCAAAGGACAGCAGCCACAAAGATCAGAGGTTCCCACGTCTCTTTGAGCATCAAATCCTCATGGTGAGGAATGCATTGAATGCCAGTAGCCAGCTGCTGTGGGAACGATCCTGTGTGCAGTGGTGAGGCTGATCCTCACTGCCTGAGAGGCATGAGAGTGGATCCTGCTTTCCCTACAAATTCATTTAGAGCAAAATCCCTCAAGCTCTAACAGGGAAGGCAAAAAAAAAAAGAGTTCACAAAGCTCCCCACTTGACTGATGTTTTATTGTTTGCCATCCCTATTGGCAATTTTCCAGGGTCTGATCATTGCAGATGATTGTGGATGAGGCTGTTAATCTTCTCTGCAACTCAGACCCTGTTTCACAGTCTTATTCCACCCAGCATCAATCTGAAAGCAAGCAAATTCCTCCACTCTAACAAGACAGACGAGCCTTCTGCCCCCCCATTATCTCCTTAACCCAGGACACTCATTCTTTTTCTCACCATGCTGGGAATGAGCATCCAGGGCTGACATTTGGGGCATCCCCACAGCCCAGATGCTGAGATGAAAGGTCTCAGACTTGGGGAAAGGGAATGAAAGTTGCTTGATTTACACAGATACTCAGCCAGAAACAGAAGCAGCTGATCAATTCAGACCCTCCAAGCTCCATCCCAACATGTTAACCTCTTATCCCTTAGGAAGGAAAAGAAACATCTCTGTGCTCAGATGGCAACTTTCTCAGCAGTCTTTCAAGGTAAGGATCTGCTTCTCACCTCTGTACTGCAGCCATTGGCCATAACAAACAGTTTGGAATGCAACAAAGTCACTGCAGAAAGAATCCAGCCCCAAGACAGCATCCCTGGGCTGTTTGCTTCCCTCAGAGCTTGCTTTCCCCAAGCAGGAGCCACTCAAGATCTTGCTGTTCTTTGGATCAATAGCAGCTGCTGCCTGATAACCTGCTTTTGGGGAGCTTGCTTTCACAGCCTTAACCCAGCTCAGTTCAGCCTCAGAAGCCTTCCCTCATTCCATTTGCTAGCAAGAGGAAACAATAGGTGTTGACTGAAACTATCAAGCCACTGTAAAGGGAAAGATGCTCCCATCCTTGAATGATCTGCCTTGAAAAGACCCCAGCTTATAACAAACCCACAGCTAGGTAGGGAAGATGTATGTAAATAACATGCAACAAGCAGCAGCTATGTCATGTCTCCTCACATATGCTGTTGATGCTGCTGTCAGGCTCGCTCTGAGGATGTCATGCAAGGAGCCATGACAGAAGCACTGTACATGCACTCCAGCTTCCCATCATTTTAGGTGAGATTGAGATTCAACAGCCCTGCTGGGATAAGTTGGTTCCAGCAAAGCTGTGCTGCTTCGCAGGAGCCAAAAAGCAGGGCCTGAAGGTTTGACAGAATAGTAAAACACTTCTAAACTTGTCCCACAGAGATGCCAATGAGCACACCCAGCCATGCCTGCCCCCAGGAACACAGGCACTGGAGAACAAAACAGGGGCTGTCCAGCACCCTGGGCCATGCAGCTCTCACTCCCAGCTGAGGAAATGGTACCATTTCCCTAGCAAAAGAATATTCAAACCCCCACGAAGAACCTCTCCTACCTCACACTCCAAGCCAAAGCCTTACCTGGGAGTTGCTTGGTCCCACCAGGACTGAATCATTTTCCCCTGCCTCTCTCATCCTCCATATCACCAAAACCCCTTTCCTAGCCCCACACAACCCTTTAAACCTTCACTCACCCAACCTGCATCACATGCACTCATCATGGGATGAAACTGTATCACCTGAGGCTGCTCCTCTCCATTGTCTGTTCCAGCAGAGCTTATTGCACAAATGGTGCCACAGCAGCTGGGGAAATGGAAGAGGATTTCAGAGCTGGTTCAGCAAAAGCACCAAGGCTGGGACTGAAGCTGAGTGTTTGTGTGGTTGAGGCAGCTTTTTGAATGTGAAAGATTGTGTGAAAAGTCCCTGAGAAACACCCATCTTACCACAGAATGAAGGGAAAAGAAGTATGAAAGGTCTTTAAGAACTAGATCCCTCACCACAGTTGTCACTCCAGGGCTCTCAGAAACACAAAAGGAATAAAGCTGGGGTTGTTAGTTAAGAGTTATCCACCCAGGAAGGATAAAAGCTCCTTAGAGGTGGTCTAGAGATGGGACAGCCCTCAGCACAGCATTGCCTTGTGTCCAAGGCATTTTAGGGTGTATGTAGGGTCCCAAGACAAAGTGAAGTGGAAATCCTATTGAACCTTCCTCTGTGTGTGTGTGTGTGCATTATTACTATAGTGCATTGTTCTGCTGGGCTGGGCTGCAGCTCAAGTGCTGTGCTCAGTGTTAGGCCCCTCACTGCCAGAGGGACACTGAAATAGCCTCAGGTTGCACCAGGACAGGTTCACATTAGAGCTGAGGAAGAACTTTTTCCCTGAGAGTCTTGTTGAGCAGGGTACAGCTGCACTTTGACACCTCATCCTCTCCTTCAGACACAGGGAGATGCTCCTGCCAGCCCTGTCACCAGCTCAGTCTCAGTTTCTGAAGCTCTCATTCCCTTGCCCCAAATTGCCCCCCAAAGACCATTTTGCTTCATATCTTCTGCTGTTCCCACACCTGCAGCCTCCAGCCCCCTTGGCTGAGGCAGTGCCAGGTTGTGTCCATCTCTCAGAGCAGCACGAGCTCAGTGCCAGAGGCAGGAACTGCCAGCTACACTGATCACAGAAATAAGAACTGACTGTTTACACCACGCTTCCTCTGCAGAAACCCAGATGGTGCTGCAAACTCTGCAACCTCCTTTATGAGATAGACAGAGAGGGAAGAGATACCAGAAGCTAGGGGCTAAAATGCAGGAGGTGAGAATAAAGGAGTGTTGCACTGTGGTAAAACTGTCCCAGCCTTGTAAAGTGCTGCTGCTATGCCAGAGGTGATGCAGTCATGAGAGACCAAGAGTAAACTGAGGGGATCAGGTCCCAGCTGTGATCCAGGTGGCTGAGGACATCCAGCTCCAATGGCCTTCCCACCTCTCCCCTTACCAGCACCCAGGAGGACTCACAGTCCTCTTCCTATTTATCACATCCCCCTGCCAAGGCATTTTTGTTTGCTCTGCTCCCAACAGTCCATCCCCAGTACAAACCAGGTCAGATTTCCCCTGGAATCCATTGCAGATTGCTGAGGAATTCTGTTGGCATCCACAAGTGCTAAAGCTCTCTGAGCCCACAGACAAGCTCAGATCTTAGCAACATCAAAGGCTGGGATGGCTGTGACACATGAAACTGGGGGATTTCAGAGTCTCCTATGAAATCTTACTGTTAATTGGGGATTTGCTGCACTACCTGGAAGTGCCTCAAGTTCAATCCAGCAAGGAAAGGAGGTTTTCTGAGCATTCAGCATGCTGTGTAGGACAGAAAACCTCTTCTCTCCTTGAGGTCTCATCTAGTCACTGAGCACCACATTGAGCTCCACGTTTTGGAGTGATGAAGCAGTGATAGAGCTGCCTGGGAGCAGGCAGAAACAGAGATCTCATTCCTCTGGGATCTTCCTGAGTTAATTTCTGAGGAATCTTTGGGAGACCTTTGCCTCATATCTTTTTAATTACTGTTATATATGTTGAAGGTTTCCAGCTCCCAGCTCTGATGTGTGATTGAAGGGGCATCATAAAACCACTGCCCAGGTCAAGGACAATCCTGGGAGCAATTTTTACCTCCCTGCTCCGATATTCCCTGTCTCATGGCTTCTGGCTCAAGCAACATGTGCTGCCTGAGCTTTCACTGCATGTTCATAGAACAGGATTTCCTCAGGGCTGGCTGCTCTAGAAAGATATTCTTACAAGCTCTTGGCAAGGTTTCCCCCCACAGCTGAATTTTGGAGGAGATGGATTAGATCCTCATTGTGCATTGAGGGTGAATGCAGGTGAGGAGATGGACTTGAGAGCAAATAAACCTCACCCACAGCTTTCAAAAACTCTGCTTATGAAATACAAATCAGATTGGCCAAATAACAAAGCCAAGTTGAGACTTTGTGTAAGATCACCCTGCAAGCTGGAGCATCCTCTCCCTCTATCAACTGGCTTCAGGAAAGTCTATCTGAGGGCTGAGGAAAGTGTAAAAGAAGGCAAATGGCATTGGTACCATTGCTCCTGGGGCTCAGGGGCAGATTTTGATCTTTCAGACAAGATGGATTAGATCTCACGATACACTTGGCAGTTGCTGCTACTAAGTTGAAGCTACATACTAAAGCAGTTCAGTGCCACTGGCACCTAGGGTGGTTGTTAAATCTTGCCCAAGGATGCCTTTTATTGTCTCCTCACTGTGACCCTCAGAAGAGGACAGTAAAATGTAAATTATTTCATAAGGCTGCCTTATTACTGTCCTCCTTGACCTTGTTTGCTTCATTGAAGCCTTCAGGTAGTGAGCTATTACAGAGCAGCACCCACACATCCCATTCAAAACCCCCAAAGCCTGCAAAATGGGCTACTTTACACCCTCTGCCCAACCCACCAGCTTCTGAGCTCTTTCCTGGGTTTGCAGATCCCATTGGGACCAGCAGGTGATGCTGAAGCAGAAAACATGGAGCTCCTTCTGCTTTCTATTAGACTTTCATTTTCCTTCCATAAAATCCATAAGTGAGGGAAAACACTGTGATCTTGATGGGGGATTTAGGAAGTGTAGGATAGAAATGATGACATGGAGCATATGGCTTTGTTCTCACTGTCTAGTCAGCTCTTCAATCCCAGGGAGGGAGTACACATGGGCTTTTTCACACCTAGGATGGAGCAAGGACACCTGAAAGGAAACAGGAACCTTTCTCTAGTGGAAGGTTAGTGGAGTTGTGAGCTTTCCTTCAGCTGACCTTCTTGCAGCACCTTGCAAAGCCCCAAAAGCTGCACTTTCCTGACCTCCCTTTCACATTGCTGGGGTGACAGACACCACGTGTCCCTGTGCAAGGCTGCAGGTGTTGGAGGGAACGTTGAGGGAAGCAGCTGTGTTGGGAGAGGAGACTTGTGCTCAGCATCTCCCTGACTTCCAGTGCACTCCTCTGCAAATGTAAGGTAGGGCAGCAAGTGACCCTGTCTGAAGCAAGAAGAGATGACTCTTTCTTGCCCAAGGCACACTTCATCAGCAGTTCATGGGAGTCATACTGGTTTGCAGGGCTCTCTGGAAAATCACTTTGCTGGTCTTCCCTTGAAGGCTGAGCACTGGAAGGGTCAGCAGTGCTACATCTGCACCTCTCTGGCTTATTTGCTGCTTTAGTGCTTAATTCTGCATCTAAATGTTTCAGCTGTGATCTCTTACCCATGAGAGAGATGGGGTTTATTAGACAAAAAGGAGAAATGGGTATGTCATCACTAAAGGTCAGCAGAATCCCTTGCTGTTACCAGTATTCTGGGAGAGACATAAATGCTCCCCCATCCTTCTCCAGCACCCCACCACTGCTGGGGAACCCAGACTCTTGCTCAAGCCCCTGCCCACCCCCTACCAGCCACAGCATACGGTTGGTCAGTCCCAGCCCCATCCACATGTCCAACTACCACGTCATCCTCTCCATTTCACATCAGTTGACATCCACCATCTCCTTGGTGACACCATCTCCCTGCCCTTCCCCAAGCTGGGACAGAACCCATCCCAGTGCCCTGCTTCCCACTGTTATCCCAGTGATGTACAAAGCAGGTCTCATGAACTAAATGGCTTTTGCCTTCTAGGGTTGATCTGCTGATGTAGCTCCAGAAGGAAGGCTTGTCTGATTCCCCTGACCCTTCCTTGGCTTTCCCCTGAGGTGGCAGCTCCACTCTGTGATAGATGTTAATTATCTTCAAACACAAGCTACAAACCCAATCAGTAGTTTTACCAGAAACATGAAACTGTAGAGAAGAGACACTTGACAGGCAGCTTCCACTCCAGGGGCTGGGAACTGCAAAAGATCTTCCTGACAGGCAATGGCACTTGCAAGTGTTGCCAAACTTCAGGAGCTGAAAGGGATTTGAAGAGAAGACTTTGACTCCTTCAGTCCTGCCCCTCTTACTTACCATAGAGACCAAGACCCAGACATCCAGGAGAACACAGAAGTGGGCATCAGCAAAGTGGCTCCACAACCCCTCAGTTTCTGTGTGTTTTAGTTGCAACACTGTGTGTAACTTGGGACCTGGGGGGCTATGAGACACTGACCTAGGTGTGCAGAGAGCATCCCTACCCGTGCTTTCACCCCATCCTGCTGGATCTGATGGATTTGCACCAGGGATGTTTGTTTTCCTCCCTGCATCCCTCACTACTGCACCTGCACAAACCTCATGCCTCCTCTGCTAAGGATATTCACCACTGTACCCAGGTACCTTCCACATGAAACAGTAACATGTCCAGTTTAGGGATCAGTGGGGATGCCTTTGTTTCCAGCATGGAAATGTACTGGCCTTCCAACTTTGACTTGATGGGTGGTTTTGGAACTATTTCAGTTCCTTTGATTCCCCTTCCCCTGAGGATTCTGTTCAGTTGATGTGCACTGATTGCCCTGACAGCACATGCATCACAAGGACCCAAACAGAACAAAGACCACAAGTCCAAGGCAACCTTTCACATCCCCTTTTAGTTCCTAGCTCAATCCTAGATGAATTTCACCCAGATTTGCCTGCACTTTCAGCCAACCCTGCACAGCATTTTTCACATGAAGCAATGAGACCAGGAACATTCTGTTGAAAGCTCAAGCTGAAATAAGAGGGGGAAAAAAAAAACCCTTGGTGAGACCCAGGGTGACCTTGATGGAAAACAAACAAAGGAAACATGAACCAGAACCACTCAGAATCTTCCACAAGCGCCATCCCGTGACATGGGCTACCTCTGCTGTGGAAAATGTCACCTCTGGCAAGCAGATGGCAATTACCTTCTAGGAACAAAAAAAAAAAAAGAGGAAGAAACAAAGAAAGAGAAGAAAACTATTTGCTCTGGTTCCAAGAAATAGCAGCTGCTGCCATCCCCAAGGAGAGTGGTGAGAAATCAGCTCCCAGTGAGCTGGGGACTGCTGGGTTGGGGGGGGGGTTGATTGCTCTTTAAGAACAAGGCACAGCAAAATGTCTCAAGGGAGTTGGAGGAGGCGTGTGAAGCTCCTGTGAAGGCAGAGGAGAGCTCTGGGCCCTTTGGGCAGCACGGCTGGCAGCTGCCTGCTCTCAGAGCACGCCCGTGCCCACGTCGTGCAGCCAAGGGCTCTCGAGAGCCAGCAGCGAGTGTGTGAGTGCTGCAAGTGGTTGTGGCAGCTGTAGAAAGCAGCAGGAAACGTGGCTGCAAGAAACAGGAGCCCTGTGAGCTCTGTGCCATGAACTGGCACAGCAGCTTCTTCCCCACTGCAGCTCTACATTCACCCATCTCCTCCAAACCTGTTCACAGTCCGTCCTTTGCTGTGGGCAGAAGGGTTCCCTCAGTCCATCAGTGTGTGTCTGCCAGCACCTTCCTCTTCCTCTCACTCCAAAATGACACAAAGATCCTTCTCATCCTCAGCAATCCCCTTGCAACTGCTGAGGCTCCACGCTGGGTGCAGTAAAGCACCAGCCAGATCTCTGCTTCATCACAGCGCTAGATGGTGAGACACATTTAAAAAGCACAAGAAAACCTTTCAGAAGTCAGCAGGGAAATGTCATTTCTCAGTTCCCCAGGTCACCCCTCGGGCTGCAGGTCAGTGCCAGGAGCAGGGGCTGTGCAGCTCTCTGCAGACACCCAACAAAGCCCTGTTACTGCTGTGGCAGATCTTCACATCTGAGATGAAACACAGCCCAGAGGAGCAGCAAAAGCCTCAGGGGCATCAGGATCCAGATGAGACCCTGTAACTTCACCTTCCAGGCTCATCCATTTGGACATCCCTAAGCCTGCAGTAAGAAGCTGGATTGGTCCAAGCCTTGGATCTCCCTTGAAATTTTGCAGAAGCAGAACCCAACACCACCCAGTGGCTTTATGTGGGCTGCAAAGGAACAAACAAAGACCCTTTCCCTAACCACATTGTCTTAGACTCAATTAAGGACCCTGCAATGTCCCCACTGATGGATGTAGCTCTCTGATTTGCTGCCCTGGGAACTGACTTATCCCTGGAGAAGAGCAGAGCTGTCACACTGATTTACCTGGGCCACTACCAAAGGGTTTAGACAGGGATGAAAATGCCTAAGAGCATTTCTCCTGGGCTCAGGCATCACATGCAGCCCTGCTGAGGGACATCTCCCAGCTTCTCCCAGCCCAGCTGAGCAACTGCTGCTCTCCAGTTCACTCTCCATCCCCTCAAGGGCACCGTGTGCTTCAAATGTGTTGTGTGTCCTTTCCCCTGGTTAACTCCTGGCTTTACCTTCGATGTGTAAAGTGAACCTCACTCAGCTCTGAACCAGAGCCATCCCCTTTTCCAAACTTCTGCCTTTCAGCAAGGCCACTGCACGTGTCTCAAGGTTGTTGTTCAGATCACACATCGATGCAGCTTTGGGCTGAATATGGAGATGGGCTGTTTGGAGGGTTTCATCCTTAGATTTTAAGATGCAGCTGCATAAATACAGCTCCTAATTTCTCTCTTCTTTTTACATGAAAACATTAATGTCTGAGGACAGCTGCTGTCCCTGGGACTGACATGTTTTGAATGTACAGCTGTATTTCTCTAGCCTGCCTCCTCGTGCACTATTTGTTTCCTGAGAGAAAACAACAGATCCATTTTGCTTCATTATGTTCCCTGCACATTCTCAGAGGTTTCTTACCAAATTCACTGCACTGCTCCAGCCTGTTTATCTGAAACGTTGGAGGAACCTGAAGCGTCATTAGATCCTTGACAGGAATTAGTTTGGCTTACAATTTACTGTCCTTGCTTGGAGAAAAGCCTCAAATCAAAAGCAAATGAGCTGCCCTGGAGCACGTTAGCTGTGTGAGGCTGTGCCCTTTGTTCAGATCACATCAACAGCTCACCAAAGGGCTTCTGAAACCTCCTGATGCTTTGTGAAAGAAATCCCTGAGTCCTTCTCCAGGACAGTCCTCGCTTTGCTGCCCATGCTCTGCTCCCAGACCCCATCTCCCAGCTCATCTGCAGCAGCTTTTCTCAACACTGAAATCCTAGTGGGAAAGAAAATCCCTCCTTCACCTCTCCATATGTGTTAGTAAGTGTTTGCCTTGTGTTATACAGCACAGCTTCCAAAAGCCACCTGGATATGAGCACGGCCAACACCATTGCTGAAAACAAGGGCTTGTATTCTGCCATTGGTTCCTCACACTCTCCCAACCTCTTCCTTTTCAACTGGAATGAAAGACTCTTTGAGGCACAACCTGCAGTTCAGTTCATGTCTATGCAATGTCCTGTTAGTGACTTTCTGACTGCTGCTGCACAAGTGCTGGGAGCTGTATCCCACCACTTCACCTTGCTGACACCACAACCAGGGGGAAACAGCTTGAAAATGCAGCAGCTCATGATTCTTTTCAGCTGGGTCAAAGTCAATAAAACAAATATCCCTTTACTTTGTAATATGTTCTTAAGAGAGAGCACTCAGGCATTAAAATCATTGGCTGCCATGGGCTAAAACATCTCTTGTTTATCCTCTTGGAAGAAATGACCTTAAAAGCCTCGTTCATTAGTTTTGGCCACTGCCAAAACAGCATTTAACCTGGGATCGTGTCCTTATTGTCAAACCAAAGAGAAAATAAGCCAAACAACCTTTTAATATTGCTCTGTAACAGTCTTTAACTTGAGAAATGTTTCAAACCTTGTGTGTGCACAGAAGTGTCACAGGCATGTGCTTGCACATCCAGAGAGGTCAATGCCTGCACCTGGAGCAGGTCACCTTCCTCCTTCTACCTTGCTCACCTCATTTCTCCAGTCAGGATGTGAAAGGCTTCTCTAACCTCTAAGGGGCAGCTGAAGAAACTACAGACAAGGTGTTTGATTGCCAGCTAAAAAGCACTGGCCAAGGAGCACATGCTTTCGATGCCATTGCTGGGCTTGTGTGCCAAGAGCAGCTCTTTGGCACAGGACTGTGGGGTGGTGAATGGGATGCACCCAGGGGCCAAGCCCAGCCTCATGGGAGATGTGTGCTCTGGGGGCTGAGCATCTTCAGGGTGGCAGGAACCTCTCTCTGCCACCCACATAACCCATTGCTCCCAGTGGGAATGACTCAAGCAAGCAAGACCCAAGTGACAGGGTTCTTGCTGAATGGCTGCAGAGGAGATGCATTACTCATCCCAGGAGCAAGAGGTATTGGGGGATCATGCCCTGAGGGCAGCAGTCACCTAGCAACTCTGAGAGGCTCTGCCTGTGCTGAGCAGCTCTCCCAGCACATCTTTCCCTTGTGTCCTTCCTGGTGAAATGTCAGAAACAAACAGGAAACACAAAAAGAAATGTTGGGGGTCACATTTCAAGGGGGAATTGTGTGTCTCCTTGGGCTTAGGGCTGGATTGTGGGTTACTGCCAATAGGCAAGGTGATGCTGTGAGGAACAGTGAGGTTTGGGGAGCATTGTTCCCTGTTTCTAATAGCCCCAAGCCAGGAGCAGTCCTTGGAGAAGGCAGAATCTCACAGGGAGTCACAGCTCTAAACCAGAGCCTTTGCAGAGTCAAAGTGACCTCATGCAGAGTAACTCCAGGTTGTATGTGCACGAGGAGAGCACACCAAGGACCATCAGCATAGCAGAGCTGGGGCAGACAGGGCAGCAACCCCCGTGGCAAAGCCCAGGCTACCCAACAGAGCCCTGGAAGAGGGGAGAGACAGTTTTTTCCAGTTGGTGGGCATGTGTCTCATTCCCCAAAGAGCCCCTGGGATGCTTGGGGAGGGCTACTCCAGCAGCTCCTTTCTTTCAATGCACAGACATCACCCTTGAGGTGCCAGAAAACAAACGAGGAGATGGAAAGCAAAGGCAAACACCTCATTCCCCTGAACCTGCCTTACTCCAGGCAGTGGTTTCCCCATCTCTGATTCAAAACCAAACATCTCCTGACTCACCAGCCCCCTGACCTCTGGTCCACAGGGGTCCCTCAGCACCTTTGGGAAGACAGAGAGGTGAAGATACTGTTTCTTGGCTTTGGAAGATGTTGTCTGCAAGGCTGCTCTGGGCACTGTAAAGAAGATACCTCTGGACACAGACCTTTTGATAACCCTGCAACGAGCACATAGGGAAGTCAAGTGCTGAGAATTCATCCAAGTGCCTCTTGGATGGAGTCCACAGCCACATGGGCAGACTATACCCAGCTTTATAGATGTTGTTTTAGCTTTAGTTTTAAATACATTCCTTTCAGTTGAATCACATCCTCACCCAGAACTTTTACAGATGACTGCATCCTAGAAAGAAAAGGACAATAAAGCTCATTCCTCTAACAAATAGCACAGCAAAAAGCTTTATGTCCTGAAAAAGGTCAGTGCAGGACCTGATGAAGGTACATACCAAACCCTCATCACCTCCACCATTCCCCCAGACCTGCCAGCTACCTGCTGCAGTGGGTTTAACCCAAATGCCACGTGAAACTATGTGAAACTCTTTGTGAAATGTGTTAGAGCCACCTGATAACCATGGCTACACTAATGAATTCCTTCTGCTCAAGCCTTGTGTTTCATAAACCCCTCAGTTTTATTCCTAGAGCCTTTAATCCCTCATTGTGTGAATTCCCTCTCACCTGTAACCATCTTTTGCTCCAGGATTCCTGGCTGGTGGTTCACTGGGACATAATGACAGGCTTCTTGAAATATAAACTAGTCCTTTCCCAGCCTTTCTGTTGTTGATTAAAAAACGAACATCTGCAGACCTCAATCTTCTGAGACACTCAAGTACAAGTGACATGGAGGCTGATTTCTAAGGGTCCCCCCCTGACAACACACAGATAATTTACAGCCCTGCTGATTAGGGATGGAATGAGTGAGATTCTGTCTCTCATTAGGCAGATAAAGTACATCATTTGGGCTTTGCAAATGCCACAAAGACATACTGACCAGATCTCACTGCTCTGATTGAACCATGTCATCCAGGGAGGAACCCACCAGCTGTCTAAAGAGATTCAAAGGGGTTTTTTTTGCCCATCCTCCACAAATTTTAAGCTCTTATCATAATTGTCCTTCATCAGCTGGCTGAGCCTCATCATTTCTGCTACACATCATTTGCTATTTAGCCCCTTTTCTCCAAGTATTGCTTCGTGTCTTTCAAGTCTGCTCTGACTTGGCTGCTGAATGTGGGAGATCCTTGAGGCAAAGCCAACGTTTCTTTATCCTGAAATGCAGGGACTCACTCATGTGATGATCACTACCTCAAACTTTCCAACATCACCTTTTTCTGCCCATATTTTAGTTTCCAGACCATCCCAAGAACAATTTTGCCCAGTTTTGGAGACTTGGAAGCTGCTGTTGGACTGTACAGCCATAAACAAAGATGATGCTGATGAAAATGCCCTTTGTCAGCCCATATTGGATGCAATCATGCTCTGATCACTGGTTGCTAGGCAACCACAAAATCCCTGTCCAACAACCAGGTCCAGAAGAGGCTTGGGGTTTGTTTTGGTCAAAAAAAACCACCTTTTTGTGTTGGAAAATTCTTAATTATCATTGTGAGAAATGCTCATGGTGTTTCAATTCCTGCACACAGCTTCCAGGAGAAGTCACAGCCAGAGCCCACTGCAATGACTGGGGTCTTCTTTCTGCAGCTCTAAAGCTGGAAGAACAGACCCCACCCCACAGCATCCTCCCTCAGGCAAAGGACCCCTCTCCCACCTCCATGGGGTTCCTTACTCATTCTCATTCATCCATGCTCATCCATCCCCCAGCATGAAGCAGGAGATTTCACAGGGCATCAGGTAAATGCCGTCTCAAGATTGCTATCTCCCTCCCCAGGAAGGCAATTCCCAAATGCACAGCTTCCCAGCATCTCCCATCACATTTCTGAGCAAGCAGCTATTTACAGGAGCCGGATCTCTTGAGGTTTCTGCACCCATCTGCCTGTCTTAAGCCATTTCTCACTTCCTCCCCCATCCCAGATAGAAGTGAAGTCTCTCTAAGGGAATTCTTGATGGAAATAACATTCTCTTTCCAAAGGATAAATAACTTTGGCTTCAATTAATAAAAAAAAACTGAACTAGATTAATGCTTTTTCCAAACTTTCTTGAGGTTCTAAGCAGCCTGGAGCACGTGGGCAACTTAAAAGCAGCAAAGCAGTCTCAGATGAGCACAAACCAGCCCTCTGCAGCAGGCATAAAAAGCCAAGACAAAGCATCTGCTACAAACCCCACTGAATCAAAACTCAGCTTCTGCTGTCATATTCCTGGTAGGTGACAGCTCCTGGAGTCCTTCTCACCCATAACACCCAGTAGCTTTGTTTACTTATTAAAGGGTTCAGTTCCAAAAGTGGGGATCTAAAGGTTTTCTGCACCAGCTCTGAGCACGTTCCTCCTGTTAGAGCTGTGCTTACCCCAGGGCAGAGCATCTGGAAGGTAAAAGCCTGTGTGCAGTACCCTGCATTCAGCATGATGTTATTTATCTAAGCAGAGAGCAATAATAACACAGCAGAGATTTCATTTCCTTTCAGCACAGAAGAGCTCTGCTGAGCAAAGGTGAGATTAAATAATACAATAGGCAGAAAGAGAGCAAGGCAAAGGAAGGTTTTTCAAGTTCTTTTCCTTTGCCAGGAGGTATCAAAACCTTACAGGAGCCTTTACATCTAAAACTCCCCGGATATCTGCAGTCTCTTAACAAAGATGGCCCAAATACTCCCTGTCCAGACTCACCACCTGCCTTCCTAAGGCAGCTCCAGTAAGACCCCACTCCACAGCTACAGAGTAAGATATGGACCAGTTTGGGTCTTGCCACTCAAAGCATTGACCCAGCTCCTTCATTCTATTGCAAAATTGCTCTTTTTCTTTCACATATCAAGGAAAAGGTGCTGCTTATTTCTGGAGGACAATGAGCAGTGTGAAAGAAGCTAAATTCTTGATGCAGTTCCCAGAAAAGATAATGAGAGTGCTGGTATGGGCTCTGCAGACACAGCATGGTGCCCTGGGGCCTCAGCTCAATGAAGCACTTGGATATGTGCTGAAGTCCATCATTCTCCAGGGAAAAAAAAAAACCTACTCTAGGTGAGGTTTAAGCATGTGCTTCAGCAAAACATTCAGGCTCTGACAGATAGGGTGGGCAGCTGAGCCCACCCAGAGCTGCCAAACTGCAAAGCAACTGATGCTCACAGCAGTGGAAGGAATAAACAAGCAAGAACGAGGAGTGACATCTTGGCACTTCATTGCAATCAAAAACAAGCCTGGGTTTTGGCTGTGCCTCACGGCTCTGCTCTCAGCCAATACAACATCAAATGCCCTGCCTCCTGTGCAAGCTACTTGCAAGAGCCCATCAGTCTCATTTAAAGGCAAAACGCTCCTTATCACCAAAGGCTTCTTGAGATCTGAACGTGAGCCAAGGACTGCAATGAAATGCAGGACTTCATTATGACCCACAAAAGCAAATCAATTAAAGGCTGGATCACAGCTCTGTCGTTTGATGGGGGCTTCTGCTTTCTCAGGTCTTCTCTGCTGCCTTGCAGATATTGAATATTTATGGCCAGGAATTAGGTCAAAGCCCAGGAATGAATAAATGTTTGCTGCTTTATGCAGGAGACAAGGGGAAAAAAATCAGACTGCTAAACATGAAGCAAAAACCACACTAATTCCTCAAATGGTTGGCTAAAGCCTCTACCAGTAAAGAAAGAGCCTCACCTGAGCATGTGCTGTATCTGGGCAGCCTGAGCTTTGCAGGAGCCGTGGGCCTGGACCAGGAGATGCACAGAATAAGGCTGTTCCATCCACAGAGACCATCTCTGGGCATTTTCTTCCTCTGACATCCATTAGATTTGCTTTTTAAACCAATGTTATAAATAACCCTTTTAGAAAAGCTCAGGTACTTTGCAGTGCCCAGCTTCAGCTTTCAGGGACCTACAGCTGAAGTGCTGCTTTGGGAAGGGATGCTCTTGCAGCAAAGCTCTTCCCTCAGGTAGAGCTTGCATGCAATGAACTGCCCTTGCTCACATCTCTCCAGCCTCCTCCTGAGACCTTCTTCTTTCACTTCAGCTTCCCCAACCCATATCACCCACCCAAAGGCACAAGGAAATTGCACTATTTGATAACTAGTTATTTAGTAGGCATTTCACTAGCAGGAACTATTAGTTTACTAAGCACTAGTAGTAGCTATTTACTAGTTTACCAGGCAGTAAACAACCAGTTCTTTCCATGCTCCAGAATAACAGTGTTGTAACACAAAACAAATGGTTTCCCCATCTCCATCAAGGTCTCACTGCCCCAAGAGGGAATCATCAGCAGCTCCTGGTGACCTCTTCTAATTCAGGGGCTGGAAACAGCTCAGCAGGGCAAGAACCACAAGTGGGCAATCACAGCACAGAAAGAACAACGTGGATCCATCGTGCAATGCTCTTCCTTTCCATGCAAAGAAGTGCAGCAGAGCCTTTGCAGACCTGCAATGAGAATATTTGCACAGCCAGCTTAGACATGGACTAATGTTTTAGGCCCATTTGAGATAATCCAACAGTAAACCAAGAGAGAGGTGGCAGGTCCATCCACAGCTGATGTTTCTAAAAGGAGATTAGGTGTCTTACAAAGCAAACACTCTCCTTCTACTGAAGTGAGGGAGCTTTTCTGTTAGTGGCATCCACTCCCTTTCACCACCTGCACCCCCAAAGCATAACCCAGGGCTGGCACAGAGCTGGGAACAATCTCACTTAGGAATAGGACATGATAGGCTTTGAAGTTCCAAAAGCTGCTTCAGCTTCCAGAACAGCCCAAGCCTAGGCAGTGACTTCTGCTGCAGAAAGTCAGGTGTCTGTCTTTCCAGCTGAGCTTACAACAGAGGCTGTTCATGGGCCAGAAGCAATTGGAATAAAGCAAAGTCCCCTCCACCAGCCCAACTGAAGTGCTGAACCCTTCCCTCGATGTGGTGAAGGTGTGTTAGTACACGGGGCTGCCCATCACCTCCACAGCATGCCCTGGTCCCCCTCCCCACAGTCCTTGCACCAAGGTCAGAGCTTCACCGAAGAGATCACCCTGCTGGAATAATTACATCTGTGCTGAGCATCTCCTAAGGAAGCTGACAAGCACAAAGCAAAGGGCATGCAGTGGCTTCTCACCCAGGTGCATTGGACAGGGCTCAGGCTGAACAAGAACCAGCGTTGTTCTCTGGTCCATGTGTGTTTCTCCATCCTCTGATTCTCTCAAGTGCTAAATGGAGAGGGGGGGGGTTTATTTGCAGGCAGGAGTGTTTCTGACACTCTGCCAGTCAGAATGAGGCAGGCTGCAGCCAGGGAGGCACAGAGACATGAGCAAGTGGCGGCTCATTTCCAGGTCACCAGCCCCAGGGACAGGGGCAGCTCCTTGATCCAGCCCTGGGGACACAGGCAGCTCCCTGATCCAGCCCTGAGGACACAGGCAGCAGCCTCCAATGCTTGCTCAGCTGGTGGAGCTGCTCATCCATCACAGAACCTCACGCTGCAGCGTTTGCAGAGGTCAATGGTGCTGGTTTGATGACCTGCTCTGTGCATCCTCGTTGTATGGTGTAATATCACCCTCAGTTTAAATGAGAGCCACGACCTCCTGCACACTGAATTCCTCCAAGTCTCCCAAAAATAGGTGTTTGGATAGAGGAGGAAACCTCCACTAATATCCACCACCACATGGAAACTCAACTCTACTATTAGACACACGGGAGAGAAATGCCTCAAACATTCCAGACATGACAAGCAAAGCCAAGACTCCCTGGCAGGCTCCAGCTCCATGGCAGATGATGTCCCACTGTGCTCTGCTGGCCCCTGACAGTCCCATTTTATCTCCACCTTGAGGCTGTCTGCAAGTGACCTACAGAAAGAGCAGCAGTGGCTGATTAATGAGCTGCTCCTACAGAGGAGTCAGTGAAACCAGTTACACCAGGAAAGAACTTGGAAGGGGGGGAAAAAGAAAAGCAGAAGGGTTTTTTTCCTCCTTTCTGAAGTACACATCAGCAGTAAGTCTGCTCTATTTGAGCCCACAGTAACTGAGTACTGCTGGAATACAAGTGGCTGGCCTTTTTTTAGCTCAGAACTAGGTCTCTTTCACATCACCAGAAATCTTTCAAGGGAAGAAACCAGGGTGGGTTGTTGTTTTTCCCCTCTCTGTTCATCTCTCCATGGTGCCATATTCCACCTTTAGTAATTTACAGCTCTGTCCATCCCAGCAGGGTTGAGAATTAGCTCTGCCACCTTGTCCATCCAAAAAGCACTGTACAGCTGCCAGCAACACCAGCTGTCCCATTTGCTTCGATAGGTAATTCCTCTGGCAAGAGGAACACAACAACTTGGAGCCATGCTCTCTATCATCTCATTGCCTTATGCATTCTTTTTTTGCCTTGCACTGTCCCAAATACATATGGGTTGGGTCCCAACTGTCTCCTGGTGTTGTCTCCTGCAAGAAGTGCTCCACAGCCCTGCAGTGACACTGGGGAGAGTGACATCTTCATAGCTTAGGCTATGAAAAGGAAACATCCCCTCTGGGTAGAGGATGCCCTGCTTCAGGGCCATCTGTGAGACCCCAGGATGAGCTGGGATCCTATCTAGGGGAGGAGGAAAAATGGCAAGAAGGACTCAGATAACCATTGGTACCAGACTGCTGCTATTTTGGGTTCCTTCTTGCTCCCAAAGCCATCAGACACCCTTCTGAAGGTAGAGGCATTGCACCCAGAAGGCTGTTACCAACTCTCATACAGTAAAGTCATTTCAGCTAATGAATCCCCTCTGGAATCTGAATTAGCATCTCTCAGTAATAACAAATCACTCCTGCTTTCTGATTGCTTATAAATAACCTACCAATGACCTCAGGAGCTTTCAGGCAAGACTCAGGAGCCCCACTGAGCTGCTGAATTTCCTTCTGTCCCCTGGGACTCACCAATCTCTGGACACAACCCAGCTGGGCTGGAGCTTCAGCCTTAGGAAAAGCTGTTCAGCCTTTTATCTTGGTGCTGCCAAGAGAGAAAACAAGACCCTTCTCTCTCATTTTAATCCCCAAGAGGCCAGCAGAAATATTTATAGCACTACCCAATAATTAAAGTGTTTGTGATTTATCCCAGCCTCCTCTTCCATAGGTCTGACAGATCTATGAGGATTGAGATGGATGCAACAGATCCAATCCCCTGGGCCATGCAGGCTGCAGCAGCTCCTGGCTGCGTGGGCAGCAAAGGGCTCCCAGCATGGAGTAGAGCTGACCTCCTCCTTCACAGCACATGGTGCTTTCTCTCTAAACCTTCTCCTTTCTCCATCCTGCTGCCCTCATCTACTTCCCTGGCTCCTATTTCTTAAAAGCAGCCTCTGCTTTCTGAAGCCTTTGCATGTAAAAAACTGAAGTTGCAGCCTCTGCTATGCAAGGAGATGTTAATTCATCCCTTTGCACTTGAACCAAGGTGAGGCAGCTGGGGGATTACAAGGCTCTGCCATGCTGGGGGTGAGGAAAAGCATCTTTTAATGCTTTCATTTCCATTTTAGCAATCCCTGGCACTGCAACATAAATCTGTCACCTCAAAGTACCAAATCTCCTCATTAACGGGTGTTAAGGGAGGCTCCACATCCCCTGGGAGCTCCAGCTCCTACACCACGAGGCAGGACTGGGCTGCACGTGGCTCTGCTCAGGAGGCAGCAGCAGCAGCAGCATTGCTGTGCTGTGTGTCACCAGTGGGTTTCTTACAGAAACCAGTCCCTGCAACCAGATTCCTTCCTGGTTTAGAAAAGGCAGTAAACAGCATCACCAAACCTAGACCTGCAATTAGGGAAACACTTGACTGTTAATCAGGGTTTAATTGTTCTGTGCCTTTTGTTAAGTCCTGAGCTACTCAGACAGGGATAATTGTCATTAGTGTGTGAACCTTGGGGCAATATTATTCTAACACCTTACCATTTGTACACTTGCAGTTGGAGAAATGCATCAAATATGCAGAAGAGGAGCCAGAGTGGGAGCGAAAAGGCTTCATCTGAATGGCAAATGCTCTAATCAGAGTTAATGATCTCCCTCCCTCTTCAGTGGAGGACAACTTCATAGCCAGGGTTGGCACCAGTTCCCACATGGGTGCTTCTCCAAGCAACATCTGTTCATCTTCTCCCCCCAAAATATTCCATTCTTCATCCTCCAGCACCTACCCATCCACAGAAGGCAGGGAAATGGACCCAGCTGTGGCACAGGGGCAATATCATCAACCACTACCACACCAAAGCATATCCAGGCCAAGGTAAAGCACCAGATTAAGACCAAGGTGAGCTGATAACCAGCACACACAAGGTGCCTCATGGCTTCTGAGAGCCATACAGTCAACTGCCAGGTAATTTCATGTCCCCAGGAAGGGCTGTTATCAATCTGACTCCACTCAGGTTGATGCAGTGTCTTTCACATGCTGTGGCTCAGAACAATTTACAGCCAGAGAGGAAAATAACTTCAGGCTTTGGTGAATCACATCCAACATCCCTCTGGAAAAGCAGCAGAGCCTTTTTTACCCAGCTCTCCTTACATTTTCTTCATCATGGGCTAATGCATCTCAGCCCATGTGGGGACATAGATCATTCCGTCTGCAGCAGCCCAGAACACGGATCAGTCAGGAGTTCTCTCTGTTAAGATGTGGGAATTTTAATACCTTGGAACTAAAGCTGGCAGGAGCTTGTTTTACATGCATGGCCTATCCAGGCAGCTCTGGGCTGACAAGGGCTCTGCAGCTGATTAGAAAACGTGCTGTCAGTGCTCACATCACACTATGGGCTCCATCCTCAGAGCTCTGCCACACAGAGAGGGTGTCTGTGCACAGGCAGGTGGCAGATCCATGTTCTGAGGGTTGGGAGGTATGATGCAAGCCTGGCTCTTGCTCATCAGTGGTCCAGCATCCCCTTCCAGGACAGGACAGCATCCAGTAGTTATTCAGCTGCCCATCAGTATCACATAGTTTGGGTTGGGTACATTCAAAGGAGGAAAGTCAAGCTGCCTAAGGCTCAGTAAGGAGCTGAGAAGGGGATGTCTCTGCAGACTCCTCACTCCCAGGTCACCACGTCATACCCTTTTTCCTGTTAAAATGACAGTTAGCTACTCCTTTGGCCCTACTCCAGCTGAAGTCACCTTCATGCCACACACAATCACTGAGTGATGGGGTTGGAAGGGCCCTGCAGAGCTGCTCCAGCCCAAACCCCTGCTAAAGCAGGTTCCCCTTGATCAGGGGGCACAAGAACTGGTCCCATCCTCTCAATACTTGCCCTTTAGGTATTTATCACTAATGATAAAGACCCCCCTCTCAGGCTTCTCTTCTCCAGGCTGAATAGCCCCAGGTCCCACAGCCTTTCCTCCTCACACACATGGTCCAGTCACCTCATCATCTTGGTGCTGGGCTCCTCATCACCCTGTTGACATCTGCCTCAGCATCCTCCTTTAGAGCAGGTCTCTCATTCCTCACCCTTCCCTGGGGCAACCACAGCATGAATCCTCCACTCAACACCTTGAGCACAGCACATGCAGCCAGTTACTCAGAAAGCTTTGAGGCCACCATGTCCTCATCCAATCCCACCTGCTGCACACAAGAGCCATCCATGGGAGCCCCAGCTCTTGCACAGGAGCCTGGTATCCCTGCAGACCTCCAGCAATCATGCCAGGGACAAAGGACATCACTGCCAGACTGAAGGTCTTGCCTTTACCAACTTCACCCACTATTCCCAGGAGTATCTTTCCAGTTGGCCTGTATTTCACCTTCTTTTCTCTCCAGCAACAGGCAGTTGCTCTTATCAGAACAATCTGCAGGGCACATTCTGGTCAATGGCTCTTAATAACATTTGGAGCATTATGTTCCCAAAGGCTCATGTGAAGAAAAAACCCAACAAACCAAATCAAAAGTAAAATAAAAGCAGTTGGGGGGGAAGGGGGGGTGGAAAAACCCACCCAGAGTAAAACAAATGTTCTGTGCATGGTCCTATTGAATTGTTTAATAATCCCCCCAGTGAAAGGAACAGCAGGGGAGAGGCAGGAGCAGTGCTCCCAATTACACCCTCCCCAGCTTTCTCATAAAGCAGAGCAATGAGGCTGCTGCTGGTAGTCACCAAACTCTAATGTTTGCTTAACTACCTGTATTTACTCCATTTGGTTATTACTGTGGTTTGGAAGGCAGGCTACTGACTCATGATGCTCAAGTGAAAGCATGCAAGAGAGGAAATATCCCTGTGCTGCAGTTTGCAGCTGGCCTCTGTGTTCCAGGCAGGAGATTTCCCTGAAAAATCAAAGGCTCAGCTCCAGCTCCTGAGGTGTTGCCAAAGGAAAAACCTGACTCTCTCATCTTGGTGACATTTGCATCTCACCCTGTGCTGGCTCAGCTCACAAATGCATCAGCTAAGGGTAGAACTGGGAGGCTGGGATGTTCCCAAGCAAACCCTCAGCAACTGAAATCACTCAGAGCTGGAAAAAGAACCACTGGGACACATGTGATTCTCCCCATCAAGCCTCCAAGCCAATCCCAAAGCAGGACTATTGCTACAGCCACGACAGCTCAGCACTTTGTAGCCTGGGATAAGCAAGACCCAAAGAGTTTGTTGTCATTTTACAGGACCTGGAGGGGACATTGCAGTTTTCATTGCTCTTCTGATTCATAACCCAGCTTCCATGGGAAGGCCACACAGCAGTGCCCCAAGAACATTGATTTCAGCTCATTTCTCCCCTGCTCACCATAAAACTCCTGCAGACATCCACACCTCCCATCCTGGGACCACTTCTGACTGCTTCTCACAGCTTTTACTGCTTGAGATATTTCAAGTGGAGCATCCCTTAAGCCTGGAATCAGAGATAAGAGCCCAAGGAATAATGAAGAAAAGAGGCAGTTTGTTGGGAAACAACTTGAAGCTTTCGTTGGCAAGGAGTTATCTGCTGCTGGTGCTGTACTGAGCAAGCCAGGCATTGTGTGAGATGGACCTTTTAGGGAAATTAAAGTGCTGTTGCTCCTCCAGCTCTGCTGTGTTGAAAGCCAGCAGCATTACTCCCTAATAAGCTTAAGGGATTTCACCATTTCATCACAATCCCCTCAGTCTGGGGATGTTTGCTCTCTCTCTCTCAGCCACAGGTACCTGCCAGAGTCACTTGGTGCAAATGAGAGCAGTTCAAATTCATTTGCAAAGGGAATGAAAGCCAGGAATTAATTCCCCCCAGTCTGGGCTGCTGCTGATGCTCAGCAGAGGAGCTAAGCAGCCTGCTCTAACCCTGCTTCCCACAACTGCCCACTTCAGCAGCTCTTCACACCCCTGTATCATGAGCAAATGGGCCATTGGGGCTTCAGGCTGCCCTGGCACTGCACCTCTCTCCATATGGAGCCATCTGGACAACATTTCTCTTCCCTCCCCAGGCTCATGCACGCTTGCAGAGCTTGTAGATAGCAGAAGAACACAAGAGAATCCATGTGCCACAGAATACAACTTGTTTTTTTCCAGCAACTCCCAGCATGTTCCAGTCACCCTGGAGAGGAGAAAACCACTTTCTTCAGGGAAGAAAGGTTGGAAAGAAAAGCACTTGTAGTAAAACAGGGACAGTTGGTTCTATTCAGCCAGGAACAGCAGAAGTTCCCCATCAGCAGGTGGTTTTAGGGAAGAGGCCAGTGCAGAAGGGTACAGATCCATTCATACCAACACCCACCTGGCTCCCAGAGCTGCCCCATGGTCCAGCACCACACCACAGGATACAGTCCCTGCTGAGACAAGATGTGTCCCTCCAGTGCTGCTGAACCAGAGATCAGCACACAGAGTCCAGACCAGCAAATCATTTGTCTAAGGGACATTTTTCCAGCCATCTTCCTTCATAAAAGCCACCTCACAAAGCACAGCAGTTCTTCCAGCCCTGGCTCCTTTACCAGAGACCAGCAGCAGAACAGATAGACAAGTCTAATCCCTTCTCTACCTGTTGCTGAGCAGGCAAATCTCCTTCCTGGGAGCTTTTAGCAGCTTGGTTTTCAGTTGTTATAACAACAAGAGTGATGATAAGTTGCCTGGGCTGGATGTACTTGCAGGGCTGAGAGCTCCATTGCATCCTTGCTCAGCTGGGGCACAGAGAGGGGCTTCACCCCCCATTCAAGAGTAAGAAGGAAAAGGCAGAAGTTGCTCATGGATTCTGGTGCCTGCAGCAAGTGAGCAGGATCTCACAGGGACTTTCCTTCAGCCCTTGATTGTCTCCTGGAGTACCTGCCTCCATGAAAGATAAGGACCTCAATGACTCTCACCTTTCTGTGATCCCCTTGAGCTTTGTTTCCAGCTTCCTCAGAAACACCAGCAAAGTGCAGCCATTCCCTGCAGGGGAAAGGCTTTCTATAAATAGCCCCTAATTGGCACCTCCACAGCCAGAGGCTCTCATTAGACGCCAGGAGCTGCCAAAACAAGTTACATCCCAGCACCAGCCATGGGCAGGAGGGGTAGGGCAGAGGAAACCACTGCAGAGTATATGAGGCACAGGATCACTTGCACAGTCACCTCTCTCCACAGCCACCAACACCCCAGGACCTCCCTTCTGCCTCACTTTCCTATCCCCAACCCCTTCTCTGGACTCCAAAGCTTCTCAGGGCTCCCTCAGGGCAGACACAGGCTTTAAGAAGGGAATATCACATTGAGATGTGAAGGGAGATGCCCTGTCAGCTCCAGCCCTGCTACAGAAAGCTATGCTGAGTCTCAGATGTGACTCCTACAGCAGCACAACTAACATGTTCTGCTTGTTCATGCCAGTCACTAAATGGCCCCAAACACACCTCTGCCATCAGTTCTCCCTGATGGGCAGAGGCTGACCCATGCCAGAGGTACTCAGTGAGATGCAGCAGGTCCAGGAGGCTCATTCACACTCATCCCTTCATCCCACACCTGTGCTGGGAAGATCTGTCACCCTCAGCACAGGAACCACATGCCTTGATCAGGACTCATTCCCTTGGAGGCATCCAGAGGGTGAAGCCACAGGCAGGTGTGTGCTTAAAGCCCAGCTCAGCTCACACCTGCAGCCAGGGACAAAACTTCTCAGCTTTTAGAGTTCTCCCAGTGTTGGCAATTTGTCTGGGAGGTGCAAGAGGAGTTATCAATGCTCAGAGAACCAGGCACTTTGCTTTCACCACAGTAATTGCACATAGAGATTAGGACCTTAATTGAATACCTGCTCTTGTCCATGCAGACAGAAGCCAAGGTGGGTGTCCGCAGGGGTTTGGTTTGTTTTGTCTTTTATAACAACGACTCCCCACGACCTGCACTGATATTAATGTCTGCTGGGAGCTTCTTGTTGTGGCTTCCAAGATTCCTCCAGCCTCAGAGCAGGATGCATTCCTCAGGCTGCTCCCACCCACCAGCACCTTGGGGCTGCAAACTGCAGGACAGAGCAGAAGAACTTGCCCAGTTAGCCAAGTCTGTTCATTCAGACCATCTCAGCAAGGCAGATGACAACAAGCCCCTTGATGTGTCCTCACTTTGCAAGTCATCTTGGGGCTTTCATTGATTCCTTTTGCAGGGTCACGTGAAATAAGAGTCATCAGGGAAAAGCAGGAGGCACATTCCCCCTGGGAATTCCCCAGAGGGCAGAAGCCCCAACTCTAGGTGGGAATCATCCAGGGGTGGTCTCAGGGACCCCCATCATCCTGCTGCCTTCAGCAAAACACACTCAGCTGCTGCCTTAAACACTGAGGAGGGGAAAAAAAAGCAAGGCTGGAGATAAACCTTGAGGCAGCTTCTTTTTGGTGCATCTCCATCATGTGGTTTGATATCAAGTGGTTGTTACCTGCTTGTTGCAGGGACACAACAACAGGAATCTCAGCAGGAAGGATCCCACACACATCAGGTACCACCAGGGACAGACTGATGGACTTCAGGACACAACTTCCACATACACCCTACAAGAAGGGTGTTTTTACTGTTACCTACCTCTTCCATCTCTGGTTTTCTCAACAACCACGTGGATAAGCTCTAGTTACATATTCAGTGAAAGCAGCAAGAAGCAAATAACATTTCTTTATCAGCAGCAGCTGAGATGCTGAAGGTTGGCAGAAGCACATCTGGTCCTGCCAGGAGCTGGGTCCCTCTTGCAGCAGCTGGAGGAGGAGCTGGTGTGCACAGCTGGAGGCTGAGCAAGTCACCTCACTCACTTACTGAACTTGTACAGAGGTGAAGGATGAAATAAGGAGGCTGTAATCAGCCCAGCATTACTTTAGCTGCAAATCATATCTCAATTGTAAATTACTTCATCCAGGATGAGCCCTGGACATGGGGGTAACCATCTGTGGAAGACTTTCCTTGCAGCTTCAGAGCTGAACTATCCAATCTCCTAGCTAAGTCAGCTTTATGGCTTTGTGCTGCCCTCAGGTAGCTAAAGAAGTGACCTCTATGAAGCCTCACTAGGTAGCACAACTGACACTTGCCCAACAGCAAAAGAACATCCATTTCAACAACCCAGCTGCCTCCCCTCACCCACAGGCAGCACTTGATGCTTTTCAACTACAGTGGAACTAAAATGAACCAACCCAAAGCCAAAAAGCACAGGGCTCACCAAGCAGCCTGGAGCTGGGAGCACAGGAATATCAACCAGCCAGGGAGCAGAGCTGAGATCCTGCCCTGATAGCAGAGACAAAGCTGAGGAGCCTGCAGGGTTCCAAGTGATTGCTTTCATCTGGCTGGCAGGACGTTTGGAATGTAAATCAGGTGTTCCAGCTCCTGCTTCAGAGCTGTAATTGCATCAAGGAGCATCTCACTCCTGCTACATCAAACACCCAGGATGAAGAATTGCCAAAGGGAAATTAAGGTGGAAGGAGAATCATAAGCCAGCACACACATCAAAATAGCTCAGGCAAAGGGGAGCTTTTCCATACTCACATCTCAGGGGCACATCATACCTGTGCACTGAGCAAAGGCTCTGGGGATGGGAAGTTTCCTCAGGCCACTTTAAGCCCTCTCCTGCCCAGCAGCAGCTTCTCACATTTACCACAATGAACTCCAGGTTCACGCACTCAGGAGAGCAACAAGGAATTTACTGCAGGTGGGGCTGACTGAGCCTTCCTCCCTGTTAACTTGCCAACTGGTTCCACACAACTGCTCCTTTCCCCCCCCTCCAAGTTGTGCCCAAGCTTTGTTAATAGCTGCACAGGAGCAGGAGGCTCCTGTTGGTTTGGTACTTGGAGCTTTACAGAAATGTTACTTAATTCAGGGACCTGTGTTAAAACAAAACTCCCCAGGGTCAGGTCTTGCTTGAGTGTGTGAAGTTATATGTGTTGCAGGCTGCTTGTCATCTCTTGATCCCTTTCCTTGTGCTGAATCCATCCCTCTCATAAGGAACCAAGATGACTTGGTGCCATTTGACTTCATATTCCTGCTGCCTTCACAAGGGAAAAAAAACCCTTTTGAAGGTAAATCCATTTCATTAGGCCAAGCTGGAAGGCAAAAAAAAAACCAAACCAACAGAAAGCTGTGAAAATGGACATGGTGTCTCCTCACAGTCCCACTTCAGGAACAGGATCTGATTTATCCCACTGGAAACTCCCTGTCAGGGAAGCACCACGAGCTACAAACAACCCTCCCACAGAGGAGATCGAACCTTAATGACAGGCAACAAATCCCATCGTGTTTCAAGTACTTTCCCTTCCCACCTGCTGCTGCTGGCAAAGGGGAGCACTTGGGGATGTTCCCAGCTCGCTCATAGTAAATAAATCCCTTCTCTCTCTCTCTCCATCTGCTGCTCTGGAGGTGGTGTCGTGGGTGTTCCTCCTCTCCAGAGAGATGGAAACCTCCCTGGCACCATCACCAGCCAGGATATGGAGCAGGCTGGCTCTGGGGAGGTTATAGAGATTGCTACCCAAGAAGTAGGCAGATGTGGGGAAGGCATGGCTGCACCTCCCTGGCTGGAGACATAAAGGTGCCTTTTTGTCCCAGGCTGGAGCCAGGAGTGATGTCAAGCTTTCAGAAATGTGAAGATGCAAAGAAATAATCAGAGAAACTGAACCTGCAGCCTTTCAGTACGTGCTGGGTGGGTGCACAGCTCTCCCTTTCATCCCTTTCAGCTCAGCCTACGCTGCAGCACTGAGATGCTCTGCCCAGACCACTTAGAGACACAAGAGCAGGAAGCAGCTTCCCACCTCAAGCTGATAAAGAGGTGGTTGGGAGAGGGCAAGGTGCTCAGTCCAGGTGCCTGTGAGTTGTGCTGCACACAGCCACCAGCTCCCCTCTACCACTGGCATCTCCTCAGCACCAAGCTCTCTCCTGCTCCCATCACTACAGCCCACCAGTGTATCCCTGTGCCCCCCAGGGAGCCAGGGATAGGGTGGTGGTTCCCACCTCCTGAAGAGAAACCTTGGCATTTCCCAGCAATTTCCCTCCATTGGCCACATTTGGAGAAACAAGTCAGTTTTTCACACAGTCATTTGGGTTGGAAGAAACCTTGAAGCTCCTGGAGTCCCAGCCCTGCCCTCACTCAGCCCAGCACTGACCCACAGCTCTCAGCACCTCAGCTCCATGGCTTTGGGATCCTTTCAGGGCTGGGTACTGCCCCAGCTCCCTGGGCAGCCTGGCACAGGGGCTGACACCCCTCTCAGGGAAACGGTTCTGCCTCAGCTCCAGCCTCAACCTCCCCAGGACAACTGGAGCCCCTTTCCTCTTGTCTTATCATTTGTTACTTAGGAGAAGAGACCAACCCCCAGCTCACTACCACCTCCTGTCAGGGAGTGTCAGAGAGTGGTAAGGTGTCCTCTGAGCCTCCTTTTCTCCAGACTGAACACTCCCATTTCCTTCAGCTGCTCCCCATCAGACTTGTCCTTCAGACCCCTCACCAGCTTTCTCTGCTGGAGGGATTTTTGTGACCTCCTGCAGCAAGTTTCCAACCCTACATACTACATCAAGGCTCGGCTGAGGGACACACCAGCTGCTCACCATAGCTCCATCACTAGCAGTTACACTCATCCAGACACAGAAATCATCCTGTGGAAGAGCCAAAGGCAGTGCAGCCCCAGGTCTGATGGTGCCACCAGCCTGGGGATGGGGCTGTGACAGCCAGCCAGCCCCATGGGAAAATGCACACTGCTTCTTTGGTTGTGACCCCAGGAGAGGGCCAGGTGCTACAGAAAATGCTCACAACATCAATAGAAAGAGCCCTAAGGTTTTCCTTTTCTGTGGGAAAATGAGTTGCCTGAAAGGGAAAATGTTTGATTTAATTATATGTAAGAGGAAATAAGAGTGGAAGAGGTGCTGGAAATCAGCATCTTTCTCAGAGGGGATTCCAATTGCCCCATTTCACACCTGATGGCTCATTAAGCCCATCTTGTTACCAGTTCCTCATCCCTCCCCAGCCACCCCACTGCAAATTGCTGCCAAGTCTTCCCACTGGCTCTTTAGCAGCAGGAGAAAAAAAGAAAGGGAAAACAAAGAGTGATTTCAACCCTTAGGAAACACAGGCAGCAGGAGAGAGCCCAGCAGCCTTCCCAACAGCTCTACATGGCACCAGGGATGTGTTGAAGGTGGCAGATGCCTCCTAGGCTGCTGGAGGCTGTGGGGCTGATGGCAGCAAACATCTGGTCCATGCAGACATCATCATTCCAGATGTAAGCTGCAGTGCAGACACCACCAAAGCCTCCCCATGCTCCCCAAAGGTGGGGGAGGAAGAGCAGAATGCTGGAGACAAGCAAGAAAGAAGGGAAGCTAAAAGCAGAGAGCATGGACATCCCTTTTCTTCTTGAGAGGGGACAGGGTTGCTTGTTATAAGGAGAAGGGGAGATCCTTCAAGGAGGGGGGAAAGCTGAAGCATGAAGGTGGGTTGGGAGATGGGGCATCAGAGTAATGGGGTGGCAGAGCCCATGGGTCTTGTCACATGCAGAAATGGCTTCAGCACTCCCAATAACATGAGTTCCAGCCACTTCACCTCTGAGCAGGCTCGAGGCTGATGGTCTGACTGAAGCAGCATGATTGCCAAAAGGCTCTTCCTTCACAAGGAGCCTCCTCTCCATCTCACTCCTGTGACGGAAAGGCCATTGCAGGGCTCCACGTGGTACTGTGTGATCTGAGCAGCGTGTGGGTGGGAGCAATTCACTGTCCCAGTGTGAGAGCATCTCTCCCTGCCAATTGCTCCCAATTGGAGAGGAAGGATTGCAGTAAAAACTGAAGTCCAAGAGGGTTTAAAGATGATCTCTTTGAAGCACGCAGTGTTTGTTCTGCATCCCCAGGCACTGAGAGCTGCCTCCTGGAAACAAAAGCTCGTTCCTTGTTGTTGTTTCTTTGCAGAGATGCAGCAGAAATGTGAGACTTCAGGAGTGATAAAACAAAAAACTATGAGAGCTGCAAAGCTCAAAACACTCCTGGTTCCTTGCTGTTTCTCGTGCAGTGTCAAGTGAAGGGAGACAGCCCAGATCCTGCCAGGGGTGGAGGGAATCCTGGTGCTACGCTGCACCTCAGCACCTTCTTCTCAGCAGCCCTGAGGATTACAAAGCCTTGCTGATGGAGGAAGAGGAAGGGTTTTCCTCCCCAGATCTCTTGTTGAGGGGTAGCAGCAGGACAGGACCACAAAAGCCATGCCAGGAAGACAGCTCAGGGCAGCAGGACCCAGCTGAGCCCTGGCTGTGTGCTGCCACCACGTTGCTCCATCACATGGTGCTTAAACCCACATTTTTTCCATCCCAGGGAGCTTGCACAGCTCCAGCTGGGCCATCCACCTCCTTCTCACCCCACTCCCCCCATCATGGCAAGGCAGCAGAGAGGCAGGGAAAGGGTTTCCCAGGTCCCTGGGAGGGAGAGGGGCTGTGCAGAGGCTGCTGTCCCCACGTGCCAGGCTCCTTCCCTCCCCTGCTGCCTCCCACCTGCAAAGACGTGTTTGCAAAGAACTATTTTCTGCAATCTGTCTGCCACTCCAGAGCCATTAAGCATCCTCCCACCATTTGGGCTGTCATTTTCTCTAATGATATATTTAAAGCAAATGATCCCACAGGCAAAGCATTGCTGGGTGATTATAACACACAGCAAGCAAGAGCAGCGGGTGTGAGTCAACACACTGCTCAGCCCCACAACCCAACACGATGCCCAGCACATGGAACAGCCCACAGAGAGATTCCTCACCCCCCAAAAAACCCTTCCAAGCTGGATGGGAACTGGGAGGGTTCTGCCTCTTGCAGGGCTCTCTGTGCTCCCACAGCTAGCCAGGATTCCTGCCCAAGCTCCAATGGGATGGGGGCTGCAGGGAAACTGCTGTCAGTTTAAACTAAGGCCAGGTTTACATTTAGAGGAGGCTAAAGGCAGAGTTTAACACTCTCTACAACTCCTTGTCAGGAGGTTGTAGTGAGGTGGGGGTCAATCTCATCTCCCAAGAGAAAGGACAAGAGGAAAGGGGCTGCAGCTGCCCCAGGGGAGGTTGAGATTGGAGCTGAGGCAGAACTGTTTCCCTCAGAGGGGTGTCAGCCCCTGTGCCAGGCTGCCCAGGGAGCTGGGGCAGTGCCCAGCCCTGGAGGGATCCCAAAGCTGTGGAGCTGAGGTGCTGAGGGCTGTGGGTCAGTGCTGGACTGGGCAGGGTGAGGGGAGGGCTGGGACTCCAAGAGCTTCAAAGGCTTTTCCAACCCAAATGAATCTGTGATGCTCTAGTGACATTCGGTGAGTTTTTTATACACATCTCCACTTGGTGCCTTTGCTAGTTGGGTATATTTTATCTCCCTTTATGGCTGAGCTATAACAAGTGCACAGCAAAGCTCAGGGACCATATGGTACTTCTAACCCATCCTGTCTTGGAGCTGCAGGGCAAATGGAGGCTATTTTAAAAGCCTGAGCACCAAGAAGAGGGAATAAAGATCAACTCAGCTATTCAAGCAGCTCCCAAGCACAGGGACATTCCAAAGACACTGTTAAGACCACCTGGGAGTTCATTTATTGCCATTAAGTTGATGAGCAGATGTATAAAACCTGGAGACAGGCAGCTGTCATGCTCATGGCTCCAAACTGGGTTTCCTCAACGACAGGTTCCCCTCCAGAGAGTTGCCAACTGTTCCAGCTCTGGCTTGTGCATCTCAAATACAGCTACAGTAAGGGAGAAAAGTGCTAAATCTCATTTTAGCAGCAGTGACTGAGCCCCCCAGGGCAGACAGGTCCACGTGGAAAGCCCAACACATCCCCTGCCTGCAACCACACAACCTCCTGGCTCAGTTCATCACCTCCAGCCCCACGTGTAGCTGATGCTTCTCTCCAGCAGAACCAGCCTTTCTCTTCAAGGTCTCTCTTCATGCAGTTGTTGCTGAAATCAATTCATTGGATTAATCCAGATGGGCTTTTCTTCTTGTGTTTCAATGAATCTCCAGCTATTGGGCCCATCAGTGGCTTCAAGAGGCCAAACTCTGGAGCAGGAGGGTCAGAAAGTGCTGACACAGAAAAAGCAAGGATGAAATTCCTGTGCAAGAGCTAAGCTAAATAAGGGAGAAGAAGAGAGGGTATGATCCCTTTCTGGCCTGTTTCCAGTGATCTCACCAGGTTTCAGCAGTACCAACAAGGTGGATCCCTGCACAGAGTGCTCCCAGGTGCCTTGAGCACCAAGTCGTTCTGCAGTTTCTCAGAAATCCAGGTCACAGACACATATTTGAGTGGAAAAAAAAGAACCCTCAGCTTTGATAAGAAAAGCAGCAACCCATTTCGGTTGCCTCCTGGCATTTCTCCCTGCAAGGTACATTTGAAGTGCCATGTTTGCAAGGAGCAGCTTGAGAAGGTGACAAAGCACGTCAGGAACAAACCCAACTGCACAAAGTCTTGATTGAAGCCACGGTGAGGTGTGAGGAGCTGCCTCCTGAGCTTTGGAAGCTACAAGCTGGCAATATCTCCATGTGCAGCCTCCCAAATGGGAGCAGTAAGTGAGGGGAAGATGATTCTCCTTCCACCCAAAGCCTCACCAGCAATTTGAGCTGCTCTGTGCTGACATGATCCCTGCTCTTGGAGAAGACTGTGGAATGAGGACACATCTATTGCTACTCATCAGTGGGCATTTCTCCCTCTGCATCAGCTGCTCTCCTGCCAGTGACTAGCTGGGGGCACACACAGGGGCCTGGAAGCAAAGGGCTGTAAGTGGAGTACGAAGATGAACCTCCCTTTGCCATCTGCTCACAGTAGCTCCCTGGAGGTGATGCTCATGGGAGGACTCATGGTAACAGAAAACTGCAACTAGAGAGGGGAAAAGACAGAAAGGAGGGACTTGAAGCTGCTTCCAGACAGGATCCTGCTCAGCAGTGGTGAGCTGCAATCCCTGACAGGGCAGATCAGCCTCTAGAGAGAGAGATAAGGCACTGGAAGGGGTTAAAATTCAGCTTAGGAAATTGTACCGATGAACCCAATGGCCAGTGAGCTGCCTGTGTCTGCTTTCCAGCAGGGCTCCAACAAGCCTCCCTCATCATTAATTTTGCCTTCTGTTACCTTGGCAAGTTTGGGGAGACACATTGCTGGCTAAATCTGGGAAAAGACCCCCCCCCCCCCCCAAGCTTGCATCTAGGACAGATGGAGGAGGGCTCTCCACCACCTCCACGCCTGCTGCCAGCCCTGAGCTCATCCACACTACACCACATCCAGGTGATCAAGAAAAGGAGGTTTCATCTGTGCACTCTCCCCTGGGTCTTCAGAGCCTTCAACCATCAGGGAAGGTAAATACATCACTGAAGGCTCTCCTGTGCTCTCCCCTTTCCTGCTCTTCTGCAAAGGTCTTCATTGCTGAAGGGGGTGGCAGTGAACCCTCCAGGCTGTCACCACACTGAGCACTTGCCCTCCTGAAGTATTAATTCCTAATATGCAATTAATTCAGAGCTAGCAGAGGTACGAGGTGTGTGATTTGGAGCAGTGTGTCACTACATAACAAGCTCATTGCTGGGTGGATTTCAATCAGGTTGGAGCAATTTAACTTGCAAAATACAGGTTGCAGTTGTTGAAGGGATGGAAATGTCTCCTTTTGTCTGAAGCACAGCACTTGTGTATGTCTCTTCCCTGGGAAGCTGCTGTTGTCAGACACTCCCCATTGCAGGAGGCTTTATTATTGCTAAACACCGCTCTTCTGCTATTTTGGAATGCAAAAGCAGACTTTTCACGAGGGTTTTGTTACAGTTGCATGGGGGCTCTGCATTGCTTTGTTTATCAGCACCAGCAACATGGGGCTGGGCAGCAACCAGGAGGATGCACCAGAAGGACACACAGCTCAGGCTCCCCAGAACAGTGGGATGTTGGGTCCCAGGGGATGTAGATGAGAATGTGGTGGGAAGGGAGCTGCAGAGACCAACCAGCCCAAAAAACAGGGCTCGAAACACACAGATCCCATTTGGTCAGCAGAGAGCCGGGGGTGGGGGGGGGTATTTTCCTCCTTTTTCCATGTTATTTTCAGGAAACAAAATGCCAGGAGAAAAAGAGAGGGGAAACAAGCATAGAGAATGGCACTAAACAGGGTCAGCACTCCCCTCCCAAGAAGGTGCATCTCAGGGCATTGCCAGAGACATGAGAAGGGTCTTTTTTGGGGGACAGGAATTTCACACACAAACACAGTGACACAATCTAAGATGCTAAGAATCAAACATTCACCCCAATGTAAGGCACAGACCTTCATCCCCTGACTCCTGGAGGACTGCAGCAGCACATACATCCCCCCCACCCCATCCACAGGCTGAGGGAAGATGCTGCTCCTGCTAAGAGCAGTGCAGGCAGGTTTGGCAGCATGCTAATGAGGCAGGTCATGGCTGATTTGCATTTCTATGGCCTTGTTTGGATCCATGAACATTTCATAAGCTGCCTTTAGGCTGTTAAATGTGTGTTCGCACCCTTGTGTGACTCTGCCTGCCCCAGCTCTCTCCCATCAAGCCGAGAGACAAATCCAAGCTTCCAGTGTTCTTAATGACCCCCAGAAATAGCACTGAGACAGTTTCCTTTAAGGCTAAAAAAAAAAAAAACATCCAGCACCAAGAAGAATGACAAGAGACAAAGTGTCCCAGGGACATCACAGGTCTCTGGCAGCTTCTGTTTGCTCACACTGTTTGCATCCAGTTCTGGGCTTCCTAGTTCAAGAGGGACAGGGAACTGATGGAGAGAGGCCAGTGCCAGGACACCAAGATGCTGAGGAGATGAAACATCTCTGATAAGCCTGGAGAAGAGAAAGGTGAGGGGGGGATCTTATCAATGCTGATAAATCCCCACACACACACACAGACCTCAGACATATGCACCCATCTCCATCAGCTCTCTGAGGGGTGCTTCCAGTCTGAACCCCCTTTCAGCATCCCCCTGACCTGACAGCACCAGCACAGCAGGAGGCTGCATCAATTCCTTGCCACATACATCAGCCCATGAGCTTGTGCTGCAGCACACACACACAGGACCACACTCACCTCCAAAGCCAGTGTGCTCTCACCTTGCATACATGCTCTTCTCCTTGTGGAAAGCGGAACAGACACAGCAAGGTTTTCCTGTCAGCATTACAAGCCATGCTGCTGCTACAAAGGCTGCTGGAAACACCTCCCTGCAGTAAGAATTGCTGTAAATCTTCCTCAGTATCTTTTATTTCTGTCTCTACATGGATTTATGGCTAGGGGAGTCCAAACAGCACCTTTTCTTACCTGCCAGGATGAGCTGTAAAGCCAGATCCCCTCTTTATTACAAGAGATCCTCTCCAGCACTAACAACTCGCTTCCATCCTCAACCCCATGGTGAATGTTTTCCTACTGCTTCTTGTCCTTAACCCTGATTGTGCTGCTGGCCCAGGCTTTAGCTGCTTTGGATAATCACCAGGCAAGTGACATGTTCTGTTCTCATTTTTGTTTGTGAGGTTGCCTACAGAAGGAAAATCATGTCGCTGTCATGCCTAATGCAGACAGGTTCTGTACGAGTGCTTCCCTGCAAAGCTCAGCCAGTGGAGCTCATCTCTAATCCCTGACATCCTCAACCCTCCCTGGGGATGCAGGACAGCTTTCAGAGCTGACAGGGCTAGTGGAGTGGATTGAAATCCCTGCCTCTAGGAGATCCTTCCCTGCTATGCCAGAATAGAGAGGGGAATAATATCTTTGAAGATACCCATTACTGGAGCCATCTGCCTGCCACAAAGCTCTGTTGCTGTGCAGAACTGAGCACCTTGATTTCACCTCCAACACCCTCCCTCCCCCAGGCTCTGAGATAAAGCTCCTCTGCTACAGCCACTTCTCTGCTCAAACACTTCCTTCGATGGTTAGGAGGATCAGATGGCAAGGTGGAAGGGGGGGGGGGAGAGGGGGGAGAAACCCTTCAATTCCCTTGAATATTTCATATTAATTGAGGAATGGGATGGGAAAGCTGGGTACTCTCTGCACAAACACTCCCTGTGCCAGATGGGTGGGAGTAATTGTGAGCAGCAGTTTAGGAAACATCTTCAGAAGCCAACGAACACAGGCAAGGAGCTGCACAAGTGGCATCCACTAAATAGTTCAATCAACCTGCATTAAAGAGAAGAATAAAGGCTAGTTACAAGATTTCAGGAGGTGAAAAAAAAAAGAAGCCACTGTGGTTTTAATGAGACATGGAGGCTAATTAGTAACTGGTGCTTGATGAGACAGCAGTAGCTGATGGAAAGCATCTCCTCCCTGTAACTGCTTCTCTCCTACAGCCTCATTCTTGAGCAGTTTCCACTAAGCTGGCAGATGGTTTTTACTCATTTAAGCAGTAATCACCACTGCAGTGGTGCCAGGGAGGAGTGGCCAGCTTCAGGCTGCCCATCCATGCCCCAGGCTGCCTGCACAGCCAGGACAGGCAGAGGCACACAGGGATGTTCCCACAACTCCTTGGGCAAATTCAGCCTTTCCATAGGAAAAAAAGAGAGAAAGCAAACTTGGTTTTACATGTCTAACCCAGAGACATCTCTCCTTTCTGTGGCAGACAACCTGCTTTTCACAGCCTCCCCTTCCTTTAAAGCTCACAGTAGGAAATGGCATGTGTCAGAGGGCTGAAGTGGGTGCTGAGAAAGCAGAGTGTGTGTGTTTCCAGACTGATGGTTTCTTGCCACTTCACATCACTTCCTGCATTCATCTGTGCAAAACAACACTTGTGTCCTTATTCCTGTTTCTGAACCCTCCTGTCACCATGCCCAAATGTTTCTCCCTCCTCCCTGCAGTATTCCTGGCTTAAAGAAAAGCCACCCATGGCACCAGAAGGCTGCTTCTTATTCTGCTCTTACTACTTGGAAAAAGCCCACACAGGGAAGAATCATTCAGAAGGACTAAAAGCCATCTGCAGCTCTTCTTCAGATGTTTTCTTCAAGCAAAACACGTGTGCATCTTCTCTTTAGGGGGTCTTGTCCTCACCATATCAAAACCCTTTTGCTTTACACGTTGCCTTGATGGCACATCTCTGTCCTCAGCAGGGGCTGCACCAGCCTGCTCCAGGGTTTTAGGAGGAGGGCATCATAACAAAACCCTCTGAGGGAAGCAGCAGAGAGGCAGACTCCCAAACCCACTGGGAAACAAAGGAGTCATAGCAATTGGAAGAACAACACCTACCAAAGCTGTTGCTTCAGCAAACCTGTGATCTAATGCCATGAGTCACAGCAGCTCCTGGAAAGCAGCACAGGCTCTGCCTTGGCACTTCTTCCCTTCTACCACTTGGCCCATTGATTTCCCACTATCCCAGCAAAGCCCTGGGAGTCTTAACCCTATCCCTCCTACCTTTCTCCCTAGAACTGGATGTTGGCAGTGAGCAAGGCATGTTTTCCCAGGGGTAAATCACTACCTCCATCCTTTCCACACAGCCACCAATACCCAGCAAATCACCCACCTTTCTCCCAGTGCTACATGACACAAGGCTACAGGAGTGATGCTTCACCAGCAGCTGCCCACATGCACCATCCCTCTTTGGATAATGCACTTTCCAGCTGACAGATGCCTGTTATTATCTACTCCAGAGGTAGCCCACAAGCACTAGGGTCTGAGTTCACACCATCAGAGAGAAGTAACCCCACAGAACTGTGCAGGCAAGGGAAAGGTTGAACAAGATGAGATTACAGGGAGTGCCCTATGGGGTGTCAGCACTTGTGGGAGTTCAGCAAGGGTGGAACCAAATCCCTTCAAGAAAAGGTTAAAATTAACATCCTGGTTAAGTTACAGCTCCCAGAAACGAGCTCGTGGAAGGAGGGTGAAAAGGATTATTTGAGGATGAATGGAGCCCTAGGGAATACTTGGATGTAAAGGTTACAAGCCTCTAATCTTCAGCCTCTTCCACAAAGGAAACAACAACAACATCCAGCTGACATCAGTGCTGTTTGGCTGGGAGAGCATCCTCTGGGGGGGGCGAATGCAGAGGAATAAATGCTCTTGAGCAGATGGAAGTAAAGGAACACACAAGCATGACATTACTCCTCTCCTGCAGGCTTTGCTCTTCAGAAGCCTTTTACATTTGCCATGACAATTTGAGTTCAGTTCCACAGCAAATCTGTGCTGGGTTGAGTCAGAGGCACTTCAGGATTACAGACTCCCCCAAACAAAAGCCGTCCTGGCTCTGCTCTGTGTCCATCCAGAGCAAAGCATCTCACCTTGCACTGAGACAACAACTGAGAATTGGGGCTCCAGGGGCTGCTCACCATCACCATCCCCTTGCCTTACCCCCAGGGATGAGACCAACACAAGGTGCTACATTGGCACTGTTTAATCTCAGCTCTCTGGAATCATTGGTCTCATTAACTTTGGGAGCTGTGTAGAACAAATATGACTTCAGCAGAATTAAACCACCGCTTTCTGTGGGACATCAAACTATGAGCAATGCCAGCTCAGCCTGCAGCAGAGCCCTCAGCACCAGGCTCAGGGAGGGATCCTTGCAAGTTTTAATCAGGGAGCCTTGTGGGATGCGTAATACACAGGGTTGCTTTCCAAACAAGTTACTCAGTATATTCCAGCAAGGAGCAACTCTTGAGTGGCAATTCATGCTCAGGACACAGAACAGGGATGCTGCACAGGAGGGAGGAGGAACTGGGGAGAAAGAAAGGCATGAAGAGAAGGGAAAATGCTTGAGAGCTGAGCACAGTTATCAGTGATGCAAGGAGCTAGCACAGGGTTAAGATGATCATGGCAAACAGACCATATAGTGGGATCCCTCCACAAAAGCATTTCAGGGCTCAGAGTGAAATTGAACAACAAACAGATGGGGTGGGGAGGGGAAAGACCCAGTTAAACATACAGGTCAAAAAAGAGGTCAGAGGTTCTAGATATTAAATAAGCCCTGTGGAAACAGATTAAAGGACTCTGTGTCATCAATCCTGGAACAAAACACACACACTCCCCCCAAGAATGAAAGAGAAGATGAAGTAAAATATCTGCTGTGGCCCATTTGCCACAGAGCAGGCACTTGGCAAAACAAAGCCAAACCAAAGCCAAGTGCATCACCTCAAAGCTTGTGCTGCTTTCCCCCTTGTCTGAATACCTGCACTGTGCCTGCCCAATCCAAGCAGTGCTCATGGCAGAGGGGAGATCTCACTTGCATTTCCCATCCCAGCTTGCAGAGACATAAGTGATGACACACTCTGCAAGGCAGGGAGGAGCCTCAGGGTTTGCTTCACTTGGTTCTGCATAGTCACTCTCTGCCATCACTCCAGTGCTCTGGGAACATCTGTAAGTCACCAGACAAGGCATTGCTTGGCATTGAGAGGAGCTGAGTCACCATGCCTGACATCCTCAGCATCCTCAGCTCCACCATGACACGTGGGGAGAAGCAAACCAGCCCCATCCTTGGAGAAGCACACAGAACATGTGCAAAGACACAACTTCCCCTTGCAAGTTGGGCTCTGAAGGTGGATGGTGCCAGCAAGAAATGTGGGAGATGAATGTGAGCAACCAGCAATGCTGCTTGTCCCAACCCATGTGTGCTTTGAGCTCCAGGTTTCCCTCACCAGCACTAACAGCAGCTGAACAGAGAGCAGATCATCTCCTCTCAGGATGCTCCAAGTGTGTGTCCAGTTCTCTTTCTTTTCCCCACTTTTTACAGCTCTCAGCAGTCAGAATTGATTGAGCCCATTGAGCAGCCTCCTTGAAGGCCATTCCCTCTCCTGCTCACAGTTTGTCAGAGCAATGTGAGCTGCCATTTAGTCGATGGGAAAGTAACTCAGTTTAGCTTCTTCCCCTGTCATTAGTGGCCATCACATTAAGAACATGGCAAATCACTGAGGAGGGGAAGAAACACTTGTGCTAATCAGATTTAACCAGCTGACAGCACAGTGCATCAAGTCAGGTTACAGGCAGCAGGTAATGGATGGGCTTGGCTGGCTGATGGAAAACCCCAGCATCCCTCTGGATACAGGATTTTCTCACCAGCCCCATGCAAAGCCCTCTCCACAGCACCACACACTCATTGAGTTGTTTTGGCTGAAAGAGACCTTGAAGCTCCTGGAGTCCCAGCCCTGCCCAGCCCAGCACTGACCCACAGCCCTCAGCACCTCAGCTCCATAGCTTTTGGATCCCTCCAGGGCTGGGCAATGCCCCAGCTCCCTGGGCAGTCTGGCACAGGGGCTGATACCCCTCTCAGGGAAACAGTTCTGCCTCAGCTGCAATCTCAACCTCCCCTGGAGCAACAGGAGCCCATTTGCCACATCCTGTCACTTATTACTTTAGATCAGAGACCAACCCTCACCTCCCTACAGCCTCCTGTCAGGCATTTGTAGAGAGTGATCCTGCACATATCCATGAGTGCCTGAGTTAAATAAGAATTAATATCAAATTCTGAGTCTGTGTGCAGACAGTGAACATCACAGGCTGCAAACACCTATCAGCCTGGAGCAGCAGGAGGGGGCTGCAGTGCACAGTACTGCCAAGGCAAGCACTTGTGCCCTGAAAGCACTGAAAGGCAAAAGAAGGAGCAAGAGAGCAGGGAGTGAAAACACCTACTGAGGGTCAGAAGGGACAGTCAGGCTCCCCTGGGCAAAGGGAAGCTGCTCTAGCACACAAGTGGTTGAAGGAGAAGAGCAGAGAAGGGGCCTGTCCGTAGCCCTACCTCCAGCTGCAGACTGGCAGCAAAGCTCCAGGCTCATGGGATGGACAACACTCCACTCCCACATGGCTTCTGATTTCCCCAGTTTCAGCACTGTGCACTTCCACAGCCCAGACATCTCCCTGGAGACAAGTCTCTTGTAATTAGCTGATGGGAGAAAGCAGAGCATGACCTCTAGTCTCAGCATCACCCATCCTTGAGGCTCCTCAGCATCCTGGCACCCCCTTAGCATCCATTCCTACCTGCTCCCTTCACAAAGCAGCCTGTGAATCCCATTTCCTAACCCAGACCATCCAGTCATCTCCCTCTAACCTCTCTGGCTCTCTGGGACAGCCCTGTCTGGTGCTCCCCTGATAACAGCTATCTCTTCCCTGCAGCAGGGAAAGCTCTAACGAGCTCCCAGCACTGGAAACTGGAGCGAGGTAAAATTGGAGCTAGAAACAAGAGGCAGTTTTTAATTGCAAGGGTGATTTCTAGACTTCCCAAGGACTTGCAGAGGGTTTGCTGTCATGCATCACTCAGACTTAACATTAAGATGCAACACATGCAAGAGCTCAGACAGAAAGGGGGGGCTTTGGGGCAAGGATGGGGGAAAGCTCTGCATCTCAGGGGAGGTCAGATTAAATGCTCAGCGATGCCTCCCAGTTTCAAAGGCAGTGAGCTCCCCTGACTGTACCATAGCAACCCAGCTTCACAGAGCACAGAAACCCCTTGAAATTCAACCAGGGGCAAGGGTTTCCAAACCCAAATGCTTTTCATCTGGTGCAACTGAACACAAACTGCCTTTCTGCGCCTATCTGCAGCCTGCACATGTAACCTCCATTCCCTCCTGCCAGTGCTGCTGCTTTCCCAGTCTCAGAAGCACAGCAGAGGAAGCCTGAAGCCCTGTGCATCCCACCTCTACTCACAGGCACACGTGGCCAGATGCATCAGGCACCCTGAACAATAGGAAACCTGAAATATGGGACTTACTTCCCATAGCATGGCAGTGCCAGCAGCCCAGCTGCATGGGAGGGCAGCAGGGGTGTGTTTGGGCTGATGAAAGCTCAACCCAGCCCTGTTCAGAATTGCCACCAGCTAGATTGGAACTTGCAGGAAGAAATACAGTTGTGCTTTGGCTCCTTGTCCCCTTAGCAGAGAAATACTGACATCTCAAAGGTCACTGAAGCAAAGTCTATTTAGCCTCATCCCTTGGGGCAGCACAAACACATAGCGAGGCTCCATTAGCTCTCAGGGCTCAGCATCATCCTGTCCTCTGGGTCCCAACTTGCTTTCATGAATCATTTCAATTGGAAAAGACCTTTAAGACCAAGTCTAACCCCTCCTCTCACACTGCCAAGCCCACCTTTTACCCACAGCCCTCAGACACCTTAGCTATGCATCTTCTAACCGTCTCCAGGGACAGGGAACCCACCACCTCCCTGGGCAGCCTGGGACAGGGGCTGACAAGTCTCCTTTCCAGTGCATCCTCAGGAGATGTCACAGACTTTGTATCACCCCTGAAACACAGGGCTCTAACTACACAAAAGTTCCTCCTTTTTCTGGGGGTACCAGGAAATTAAAGCAATCTCTCAGCTGCTGTCTAACAGCATCAGGAGCTGTTAATGCCCTGAGCAGGGAGAGAGGCAAAGCCACAGCTGTGTGTGTGTAGCCCATAACCCACCAGAGCCTCACAACCCCATTTACCCTCACAACCCCATTTACCACAGGCATTAAACAGATTGGGAAAGACAATATGAAAAACACAAGCTCTGTCTCTCTCTCTCTCCCCTTCCCTGCTTTTTCCAGCCAGCCAGGAGCAGCTCTCCAGTGCCCCTGCATTTGTCTGTATTATTTACTTTGCAAGCAGCCTCCACCTGCACCAGGACTGGAACAGATGCTCCAAGATTTCCCTGGGGGAATTATCCTCAGCCACAAACCAGGAGGAGTGTAAGGTTCAACCATATCATCTCTCACTTCTCTGCTAGCCCTTCAATGCAGGCCAAAAACCCAGGAGAGCTTTAGACACTTGATGTCCACCCAGGTCCCAAAGTCTTTTCGACAGCAAACCCTGAAATCAGTGACTTCAGCCTCCAGTTCCTTACTGCTGCTCTCCCCAAAAGGCATGAAGTGATAGGGCTATTACCTGGGAACCTTCATGGGGCTGAACTCAGCTCCATTTTTAGGGTGGAAGGGCTCAGGCTGGTCTGCTCTGGGACCAGTGGAAACGTTCTCATGGGCAAACAGTCAGGATATCATGCAGGGATGGAACCCAGGGCTCTGCCCAGCACCAAGAGCCAGCAGTGGCCAAGCTCCTCTCCAGTCTCACCTCCAGTACACCCTCACCAGCTTCTCCAGGCAGCAAACATCAGGGGTTTTTAACCACCTCCTCACAGCCTAGTATTTTCCTGGAAGCTCTTTAAACACTTTGTCCAGTCAATTCTTTACATCTCTTCCTGGTCACCTGAGGACAAGAGATTTGCCCTGTTCAGCTCAGTAATATCATTTCCTTTGTTTCCTTTATCCAGGGGCTGAGAGGACATTTTATACATTAACCTGAGCCTTTCAGCAGCACAATTAATTCAGGGGCTGGGCTATTCATGGGGCTGTTGATATTGAAAGAGATGCAATAGGAGCTAATAAAATAAACAAAACATATGGGGTTGCAGAGTGGATGGGCAGAATGGAATTAAGGGAACTGGAAACTGGCCAGGAGAGGGGGGGAAAAAAAGGGTTATTTCCTCTGAAGCTTTTCTGTTTGATGGCCAGAAATGGTCTGGGCTTTGCATTGCCACCCAGCCCCAGCCATGAGCTGGGGGACAGGCTCTGATTGCTGAGGGAGGACAGCAAAGGGTCCCTGCTGATCACAGCTCCATGGGTTGAGTTCTGCTGAGGCAGCTGTCTGCATTGAAGACAATTCCCAGAGGAAGAAGTCTATACATTAGGACTCTCAAAGTCTCACCTGGATTCTCATCTTGGTCCTGTACATCACTTCTAACATCTTCCTACACGAGGTAGAGCATCCCATTTTAACCCCCTGCCCCCTTGGAGGAGCACATGCAGAGGACTCAAGCATTTAATACATACACCAGGCAATGCAGATGTCCTCTGGGGTCTGAGGAAGAGCAGAGGATGGGCTCTGTAACTGCTGAGCCAGCTGCTGGCACTCCCACTTATGCCAGTTCTTGCAGACTCAGGCTCCAAGCTCTGTAGGACATCTCTACAGCTTCAGCACATCCACATCACCAGCCTCCACCTCAGAAGCTGCACATAGACCATCCTCTCCTGAGCTGACCCACAAAAGCCTCCTTCAGCCTTGGCTCAAGCATCCCAGGAGCTCCTTTAGCATCTCCCTGGGCTCAGCCCCATACTCCCTCAGAAACCTCTCTGATGATTAGGGCTCCAGTCCCTTCTTCACACCCCAAAACATATCCCAGGTGACCCAGTGACAAATTCATTGCTTTCTCTGCCCAGAACAGCCCGAAACCCTCCTCAAACCAGTTTCTGGACCCCATGTGGCTTTTATTAAGGGGCAGCAGGTGCCTCATTGGGCTCCTGTGGCTCCACCTTCCCAGTGCAGCCTCCCAGCTGCATCTGCCCTGACTTGAAACCTGGGTTAATTACTCCTTAGAAGTCTTTCTCCTTCCCAAATGCCTCCAGGAGCCCTGAAGAATTTTCCAGCCCAAGAACTCTGCTGCACTATGCTGCAGCACATCTCCACCAGCCCCTTCTCCTTCTTCTATCAGCCATGTCATCTCAGAGCTCCAGTCTGACCCAAAATGCTCCCCATTGCTCCCAGCCCTCCTCTGAGCATCCACAACCATTCTATCAGGTTGTCCTGTGAGGAGGGAGAGAGGGAGAAGCAAATCGTCCAAGCTACAACAACTCAAGAGGCCAAAATGCCCAGAAATTGCTGCTTCTGAGGGAAATAAAGAGCTGCAGAGAGCAGTGAGGTCATGGTGAAAAGCTGAGCTGGGGAAAACAAACGTCTTCTTGACTTCTTCTGCCTCTAGAGAGCATTGTTGCATTTTCTTCCCAGCAAGAGACAGGAACAGAGACATCTCACCAGGGCTGCCAGCACTTGAAATGCTGCAGTGGCACAGAGCAATCTCATGTTAAAGCTCCTGTACATCTCCCCTGCAAGCTCTGAGGACTAACAAAGCCTCACAGAGGAGGTCACCCCAAGCTGAGATCCAGCTCCCTTCCCATCAAACAATTCTCTGCTGGCTTAAAGCAAAACACTTCTGGGGAAAGGACAATTGTTCCCTCTTGAAGATGGCAAAATGGTTCCACACCACAGCAGGGCATGGGCAGGGAACAGAGAACAAGCTGCTGACATGGCTGGCAGAGGGAGGAGGAGGAGGAAGAGGTGGAGGAAGGAAAGCTCTTATGTGCACAGGCTCTGGAAAAGGGAAATAATCCCTGGTGAGCCCTACAGTGAGCCAAGTCTGCTGGTGATGTTGCTCTCCCTCTGCTTATGGCCCAGAGAGCAGCTGCCCAAGCAGGATCAGACCTTCTGCACCCTCTCCATGGGACACAGCCTCTGCTATTCCCCATCCACCCATCCCTCACCCCTCTGCTGCCAGCTCCCTGATAAGCCAAACTCCTCATCCAAAATCAAACATAAATACACAGAGAGAGAGGAACATCATTGCTGTTATGGGCAGAAAGGTTACTGCTGATCCCATTTGCCATGGCTGAAATAATTCCTTTCTCCCACACAGGGTGAGTCAGGCTGCAGCTGCCCAAGCCCTCGGCTGCACTGCTACGAGGTGCCACACAAAGGGTCATCTCTTCAGGCTGCTGGTCTGGTAAGAGGGCAGCAGAAATTGGTGAGAACAAGCTGTAATGAGCTGAATTCACTGAGGCACTCACTCCAAAGCAGGCATTTCTACCATCATTATCTTCTTGAAGCCACGGCCAGCTTGGCAGGGAGGGTGAGGGATGGAGCAGGATGGAAGCAGAGCACCGAGGGCAAGGGCAGGCATGTGAAGGACCAAGGACAAACAACCATTCTGCATGAGCTCAGCTACTGCAACAGCATTTAGAAAAAAAACCTCCCACCTTGCACATCCAGCATCTCCCAGGGGAAGACAAGAGCAGGACTCCAGCTTCTCCAGGCCACAGCCACCTGGGCAGGTTAGAGGGAAGCTGAACTGAGCAACACTTTGCATTCAGGGGCTTGGCTATCTGTGCAGCCAAGAGCTGAATGCCAACTGATTGATTCTGCACTTGTTTGCAGAGGAAAGAAAAAACTACAGCAGCTCTGCAGAATAATAAATGCCTGTGCTAAGCTTCAGAGCTGCTTCTCCAACTGTGCCCTCACCACCTTCTGCCTGATGGGTCTCACAGTGAGAACTCCTGGCAATTATACACTTTGGGGCAAAGGCTTGGGGTCAGCTCTCAGCCAACCTCTTTACCTGCACCCATCAGGAGAAGGGAGCTGGGATGCTTTGGGGACAGTGAGACAGCTCTAACAGCAGCTCTCATGGACTTGGCTACTTCAGGCAAGTAGCTGAGGCCAGCCTCACATCTCTTCTCCAGCACTGGGAGCAACTTCTTCCCCTGAGAGGTTGAAGCATCCTCCAAAAACCCCACAGGGCTCTGGGAATGGAAACTACTCGGAGTGGGAATTACTCAGAGCACACCTCAGCAAGGCCATTGCTGTAGTTACATTTCAGACACCATCTCCCCAGCCCCTGAGGACAAGGCACCTGCAGCAGGTTGGGACTGCAGGACTGCCCAGGACACCAGAGCCTTCCTGGGAATGCAAATTGAGTCCTCAGAACCTTTGGGCACTTGGAAAACGTTCCTCTCAAATGGAGAGCTGCTCTCTCTGGCACACAGGCAGAGCAGCTTCCAAGGCACAGTGCTGAGTGCTGGGGCACCAGAGCTTTGGGTCACTGTTTCTCAAGCTTCGAGTGTTTTTCAGTCCTTTAATCCATAAAATGGATGAAATCAAACCTTGATATTCTCCTGAAAGGTGAGAGATGGGTCCCTGAGCTGTGCTGTCAAGGTCAGGGTGCCAGGGAGGGGGAGAGCACAGCAGCCAGACAGATCTGCAAGAGGAAAAGAAGAGAAGCAGCTGCTGTGGAGCAGAGTGGAGGTGGCAGAGTGCCTGAGGCAATCATCTTTTCTTATCCTGGAGCTGAGAGACATCAATTCCATCCAGAAAAGGAGGATCTAGGAGCCTGCATGTCCCTGTGACAGCACCCTGTGTCCAGGACACCGATGTGGCTTGCAACAGGAGCGACAGAACTCTCTGAGCTGCGTGGCAGACTCACTCCTGCAGGCATTCATGATCCCTTTCTTCTCCCTCAAAATGAAAACCAATCCCTTGGTAGTGCTAGAAAGGTTCTGGAAAAGAATAAACTTGTTAGGAGATGGGTTCTGAGGCAGATCATCTTTCAGGAGGGAGACATGGGGATACAGGCAATGGCAGCAGCAGGAGCGACTCTGCAAGGACCTGGTAGAGAGGGCTGACAACACCAGAGCAACCCCCAGACCCAAATCCAAGGAAGGGTTCTCCTTGCAAGAAAGTCACCATTATCCAAAACCCATATTGGCAGTGGACAGCCCCACAGAGGCATTAGATCTTAAGGAAAAGCACCAGAACATCACCTTCATGTGGGGAAGAGCCCCTCAGCAGCTCCCTGCAGGCAGCCCCCGGGGCCAGCGGTTGCTGTTTGCAGTGGGCACTGCTGGGAATCAGCTCCACGTGTCAAAACATGAGCAGGGAAGAGGGGAATTGGGAGCTTGTTTTTATGACTTCTGTTCTGTTATATTTTTTTTTCCAGTGGCTGCTCTCCAAGTCTGAAACAACTGGCCAGCTGAGGGATAGCACTGCCAGGTCAGCACTTACAGTGATGTTTTGGCTTTCCCAGCAAGGCTGGGGATTCACTGAGCAAGGGGGAAGGATTAGACACCTCCTTCCCAGAGGGCTTTGGAAAGGAGCAGAGGTGCTTCCCATTGCATGGCCAGTGCAAAGACATCCTAACAGAGCTGTGCCATCCATGCAAAGAACAATGCACTGCCCACATGCTGCAGCAGGGGGTTTGTGGTGGCTGAGGAACAACTGCAATGGAGAGAGAAACCCAGAAGATCAGCTTGGACCAAATTCACAGAATCACAGAGTGGTGAGGTTGGAATGGCCCTGCAGAGCTCCTCCAGCCCCAACCCCTGCTCCAGCAGCTTCCCCTGGCTCAGGGGGCACAGGAACATGTCCACATGAGGTTGGAAACCTCCCAAGAAGGAGACTGGGCAGCCTGGGCCAGGGCTCCCTCACCTCAGCACCAAACAAGCTTCTCCTTGTGTTTAAGTGGAACTGTTTGTGTTTCAGTGGCTCTGCTCTAGAAAAAGAAAATGTTATTTTTAGACAAAGAATAGAAGACACTTCCCTCTGTTAAGCTGCCCTCTGGTCAGCACTCAAAGCCTGGGCAAGTAGAACAGAAGTCAGAGAGCAAAGCCTTTGTCCTGTGACTTCTTTGATGCCAGACTCAGCAGGAAAGCCTTGGCACTCTGTGGGTTTTGGCCAGCTCTTGGTTTTCACACCCACTCAAGCAAAAAGTGTATTTTCTAGTGAAGGGAAGTATGTCAGGCCATTGAATTCTTGGGCAACTGCACTGCAGAAGAGACAGAGCTAAACTCAGTGATGCATTAGGCTGTTGGCTGCAAACCAAACACCTAGTAAAAAAAAAGCTTTACAAACATGGGTTTTGTTGTTTTCCTGGTGCCTTTGGAGCACAACCTGCCTGCTTTTAGGCTTCCCTTTCTGTCCTTGGCTACCCCGTGGCAAATCAGAGGGGAAGTGTGACTCAGGCTCCCTCAGCATCACTTCATGGGGAGATGCTCCCACTGAAAATCAGGCAGAAATCAGAGAGAAAAGGCAAAATTCTATGATGTTGGGAAGTGAGATGTTATTATCCCCCTGGTACAACCCAGGGAGGCCCTGCCTGCCTGACTCCAGGAATACATCAGCATCCCATTGTGTGGGGTCAAAGGGAGCCTGAGCTGTGTGCAGAGTGGGCTGAGGCACTAGGACACATCCTCCTTGCCAAAAACCATCATCACTGGCGCAGGGTCAAACTATGAGTGTCCATTAGCTGATAAGCAAAAGCCCACGACTCCAAGGAGCCCAGCAGCAGAAAGGGCTGCAGAAGGCAGCAGACAGCTGCTGACACCTTTGTCTGGAAGGATTTCCAAGCAGGCTCTCAGCACAGCACTATGAATACCCAAAGAGGATCACCTCAGCTCTGGGAAGCAGCAGAGGATCAATAGAAAGGCATCACATTTAATCACCTGCCTTAACAGCTTTGCATCTGACAGAGGGATGAGATGAAAAGAGCAGCCCCAAACACCCAGAGCTGCAATGAGCCATCAAGCAAAGAGCCAACTCCCTCTCTCAGAGAGCAGCAGAGTCCTGCTACCACACTAATGACAGCAGCCCACCCTTCTGTAAGGACTGGTGAGGGATGAACACCACCCTGCCTTTCATTTTAGGCAGCATTTAATTGGTAGGTGTTCACAGTGCAGCTCTGCAGAGCTTTGCTGTGCCTGTGCTGGGGGATGAAGCTTGGCTGTGTTCCTTGCAAGAGCACCAGGCACAGCAAACGTCTGAAGCCTCCCCCAGCCTTTCCTACTTTGTGTTCCCCACAGCTCACAACTTCCTGGGATTTCAGATGCTTTGATGGTGAGTTTTCCCTTCTGGCCTTCAATCCCTCTTGGCAGGTTTGGCCAGGTGGAGACACATTATCAGAAGAACAAGGGTTGGCACTGCTCCTCCAGCCATTCCACTTGAAATTGGCTGGCAAGACTTGGCCTCCATGGGGCTCCATCTGCAAACAGAAGCACCTAAAATGCACCCAATCCATCAAAAGAAGGCAGGAGTAGCCCTACACACTTGGCTCTGAGGCTTTATCTACTCAACTGAGCTGCAGCTCAGAACATTGACTTGGGCCAAGAGCTGTGGAGGCTGATTTCAGGGGGAAATTTTGCCAGTGCAAGTGAGTTACCCTGGAAATGTTTGCCTGCAGGAAAGGTTTTCCTCAGAATCTCTACAAAGGGGTCTAGATGACATCAACCCAGACACACACACACACACACACACACCCCCCATTGCATCCAGCAGGTGCTGGAGGATTTGCCCAACACCCATCTGGATCCCTGCATGGCTCAGCCACCCTCCTACATAGCAGTTAGATGATGAACCACATGCCTTGCCCATGCCATCACTGCCCACATCGAGCTGCCAGGCTCCTCTCCCAAAATCCCAGCGTGTCCCAGCACCACAGGCTTGCTTACACACAGAGACAAAACCACTTAGCAGGAAGGGCAAAGGGAAGGGCTCTCCAGCAACAGCAGGCAGCACTGGCATGGATGCTTTAAGGCAGTCATCATTTCTTCAGAGAACATTTCCAGGCATGCCTGGATAAATTATTCACAAAGAATAAGAGATGAACCCATCTGGAAAAAAAAGAAAGAGAGTGAAGAGGCCATTGGGATCATGCCAGCAGCTTTTTGCTGTGATGCTGTTGCCAGCTTGCCATGCTCCTGCCTACTCTGGGCAAGAATCTAGCAATTCTTTCTATGGGTTTCATGGAAAAGAGACTTTATAACACTACATAAACCACAAGCAGACTGTGGAGCAGAGGATAACATCGTGCTGCTGGGCAGGAGGAAGGGGGGAACCCACCTCACCCTTGCAATAACCAGGAGAAAAGGTCATCTCAGAACCCACCCAGCTCATTTGTGTTCCATTTCCACCTTAGCATGGAGAATATTACAATCCTGTTGCCATTTTTAGAGGAGAAAACATATTTGAGTGTTGTTTGTTGGCAATACCACGAGGAGAACAGTCACCATCAGGACAACAGTCACCCCCACAATGCTTTATTTGCAGGCATTTGCTTCCACACTGCCACTCACAGGCATCCCTTCCCAAGTTACTCCTAAACATCCCAACTACAAAGGGAAGGAGTTAGTCTGGTGCTGGGGACTGAGAGCTGTGGTTTCTCTTGCAAGACTAATAAGAATATATCTATCTCTTTTGCACCATTTTGCTTAAAGGAGGTCCTGGAGCTGTCAGCAAAGCAGGGGAAACACTGCTCTGAGACAGCACAGCCAACTGCAAAGATGGGACCTGACACCCCTCCAGTGAAATCAAGCAAATCAAAGGACAACCTGCTCACCTTCTCTTTAAAAAAGCCATTGCTCTGGTATGAATGTGTTTCCAAGGGGGAAGGAAACCTCCAAAAACTTAAATTGCATCTCCCAGGAGAAGATTGCATGTCCCAGCAGTGCTGGGCAACAAGCACCTGGGATTCCTGCTTTAGTGCAGGTTTAATAATGTGTGCTAAGAGCAGAGAAACAACAGGAAAATGAAGTAGATCCATGCACTACGTACATGGTATGTGACAGCTCTGCTCTGTCCACTAAAGCTGAGCCTCCTGATCTCATGTTTATCCATCAGGCAGGATTGATTCCCTGGGATGAAGCTTGACTGCATGTAGGGTGGCAGCAGCTGATGGATGGGCATCATATCTCACCAAACCCCTGCAGATGGCTTGGTCCAGGTGCTGCAAAGTGAAAAAGAAAGTACCTTGCAGCAGATAGCAGCTGCTGGCAGCAGGGAAGGCTGGATCTGCCTGATCTCACCACACATTGGAGCAGAGTCTCTTCACACTCTGAAGCAGAAGCAGCTTTTTGGTGTGTTTAGCAGAGGGGAGGTGAGCTCCATCCTTGGGAAGCTCCCACCCAAACTATCTGCACACACATATGAAGCCTCAGATTAGAACTCTCCATCTCAACCACATCCCATGAAGAAGAAAAGAGCTGAAGGTGGAGAAGGCTGAGGGATACAGCTCCAGAGAGGTCAGAAGGCAGCAGCTCAGCCTCACTTAGAGCAGAGACAAGTGGCACAGACCCAGCTCAGCCCAGCAAAGCCACCGCTGCCCCAGCATCTGCTCAGGTCACTCCAAGGCTTCAACCATGAAGCTTCACATCTCATCCCCAGCTCTTCTCCTCGAGGGTCCAGAGAGCACCAGCCTCACAGCCCAGGTTTTTCAACAGCCCCATCAATTCAAACACTATGAAGCCAGGAGAAGTCTGAGCAAAGCCTATCTCCCTGCATTTAGGGAGCCAACGTGCATCTTGGCTTTCCTGCCCAGCTTGTCACTGAGTGCAGTAGCCAAGGGGCTCTGCTGAGATGTTTGCTTTCATTTAGTGCTTATGTAAAGAACCAGCTAAATCCAGGGTGGCCTCACTTGGTTGTGCAACTTGCAGGGGAGGCCTTGGGGGATGGGGGGTTTTATCCAAGGCACATCCCAGGCAGACAGCATCTCCCTGGGCCCCAGAAACCAACTCCCCGTGGTTACACGTAACCACAGCATCTGCAGAGCTTTTCACACCACCATCAATCACGAGGAGATGTGGTGGCAGGGTCCTGGCAGGGGCCTGAGTGTGTCAGAGCTCCTGAGCTCACACATTGTCACAGAGGGCAGGGTTTAACGAGGAGAGAAGCATCAACTGAAACAACCAACAGCAGCCAAATTTGCTGACACAGCAAATTCAAAGAGAAGCCTTTTGTTTTTTCTTTCCTTTTTGGAAAGAAAAAGGAGCAGGAATAATTGTTGCCAAAGCTCAGCACTGACAAGTCCATCACGGGTGGAAAGGAGATGAAATCATTTTGCCCCTCTGGGCTTTGGGCTCTGCTTGATGGGGTATTTCTTCCCTTCCCCTCCAAGAGCCATCACAGAGGACACACATGGGTTTTCTCTCCCTACTCTGCTCCTCACAGTTTGTGGAGCTACCTAAACCCAGGAGAAATTCAGAAACAAGCCAACCTCTCCTCTCAGGATGATTTGCCTTGTACCTCATGTCAGCACTTCAGAAAGAAATCCTCCTGGCCAGCTCCTGAGAGAGCTCTGGAGAGAGCAGCATCCTCTCTGCCCTCCTGCTCTCCTTCCTCTGCCTGCAGCACAGTTGCACCCACTCCCCTGGGCCAGGCGGACAGATGCTGTTGGCTATGGTGGCTACGTTGGGAGCTGCCAAAGCACTGAGCACGTCAGCTCCAGAGTTTTGGTATCTCACAGAATCCCAGAATGGAGAGGTCAGGAATGGCCCTGCAGAGCTGCTCCAGCCCCAGCCACTGCTCAAGCAAGTTCCCCTCTCTCAGGGGGCACAGGAATGTGTCCAGGTGGGTTAGGGAACCTCCTGAGAAGGAGCCTCCACACCGGCTCTCATTGATCAAGGCTTCTCGGGAGTGTCCCAGCTCTCCCTAAAATCCCTACAGGTACCTGAGATGCTCTGGGACACCCCCCCAGCCCCTGTCCTCTGCCATGGTTCGTCCTAGGCAGGTTCCTAGGTGATTTCTGAAGGTGGTTGCAGCCTGCTCTGGTACAAAGGGGATTCCAAAAGCCTTTACTTGTGCTCTGGCATCTCCAGCTGGCATATCTACCCCATGCTCATGGTTTGCAGAAGAGAAAAAGCTCAGGTCTTGCATGGTTTTGCAGGAGATCTCCCTTTCCCAGCCACGATGCTTCCCAAAGCCCTGCACCCATCCCTCCTCCCCAAAACCAGTTCTCTCCGCTCAGCTGCCTGGCTGCTCCAGCCAGGTTCCTGGTGAGAAGAGGAGAAACCCAGTCTCCCAGCCTGTGATTTTCAACCCAGAATGATTCTCATTACATCTGTCCCACAGGCACAGAGGAGGACAGGCCACACAGGCACTGAGCAGCCCCGAGGTTGTTGGAGTCAGAAGAAAATGAGACAGAGCATTGCTTACAAAGTTAATTTGAAGCAAGCGGCGCCTGGTAGAGCAGGAGGGAGGAGGGAGAGCCTGTCCCACAGCAGCCAGCATCTCCCACACACACCCCAGAGCTGGGATGCTAGCAGGGAGCAGAGAGCAAAGGGCTTAGTCAAAATATTTGGGCACAATGATTCCAAGAGTGCTGCAGGGATGTGCAGATGGGCTGTGGCACACGTGCTGGGGCCATGCCCTGGTCCAGGCGTGCAGCCCAAGGCCAGGCAGAGGCATGGGGAGGGCTGGGCAGCACCCACAGAGCCCCAGGGGTGGCTTGTAGAGAGCTGAGTCTTGAGCCCTCCCGTGGCCAGTGACAGTGGCATCCTGCAAGGGATGTTGCAGTTGTTCAATGCACATACCCTTCCCAGCCTCTGCCACTCTCATTCTGTGCCTAATTAAAGCAGTTCTGCTATTTTATATAACACAACAGCTGCAATAAAGCAGCACTTACTGTAAATGGAACTTGCACTTAGGAAAAAGAGTGGATTTCAGGACTAGTGAGGCACATCTTGCCACGAGATGCTGGACATGGAGCATCGAGAGGGGCAAAGAAACCACGTTACATCCCAAATGTGTGGATGTGTGGCCACGCAGGGCTGAGGCAGGCTGGGCTCCCAGCTCTCAACCTGCTGCCCACACTCTTTATACACCTCAGGATGCCACTGACCTTCTTGGCCACGAGGGCACATTGCTGGCTCATGTTTAATTTGCTGTCCATCCTCCCACCAGTGATTCCCATCACAGCCCATCCTCCCAGCCACAGGACAGAGCTTCCTGGTATTTATTGACTTCCAAGGAAGATGGAAGGAGTTCATACAAAGCACAGAGTGATTACAGCTCACTTTGACATCTCCCTTCACCCCACATGGTGGAAAGACCCATTCCCCTGGCCCCAGCCCATACATCCAGAGACATGCAAATGCCCCTGAGCTGTGGCAGGTCCACAGTACTCACCAAATTCAGCTTGCTCAGTATCTTTATGCCAGCTGGCCTCAGTCTCTCCCTTTTTCCTCTCAGGCTTTGTCAGGTTTAATTAAAATTCCTATACATGGCTAGTTCTTTCACTCAGGCATTGTCTCCAGTGTGCTCCCTGTTCATGTGCTTGCCTCCTGGAACTCATTTCGTTAGGAATCCATCTCTTGGGGAATGGAGCCATATTTAGGAGGCAATACCTGGCCTGTGTTTGCATCTGAATGGCTCTATTCATGTGTTCCCATGACAAAACAGATGTCCCAAGGATCCATTCTCACTGCTTCCAAGGATAAATCAGGTTTCAGATGAGAGATGCACCTGCTATGCATCTGTTTCCACACAGTGATGGTTTGCTTGGCTGCAAGAAATACAGTCAGGAAAGAGGAGATGAGGTGAACCTGCCCTGCCTCTGTATTTAAAGCCGTTGGAGTTGAAGGTCACACTGCACGGCACATCACTGGCAGCCAGATGTGCCCTGTTCATGGATCTGTGTTTTAACCATCCTGAAGCCAACAAACGACCACAGAGCTGCTCTCTTCCTCCCTCCCCAGGGAAATCAGATGTCAGGCAGAGGTTGCATTTGACACTGCCTTCTCTAGTCTCACCCATCAAACATCCAGGGATGGGTTATCCCTGGTGGCTCTCTGGTCCAAGAGGTCCAAAGTAGAACCAAGTCTGTAGAGGATGAAGGATGAACCCTCCAGAAGAGAGGGAGATGGAAAGAAAGAGCCACAAACAGCTTTCAGAGGAAGAAAAAGCAACAGAGAGGCTGTGTCAGCTCCCATGGCCATGGGCAGCCACTCCTTGGTCTGTGAGGCATGGCAGTGCTCCCACACCAGTTAACCATGGGGCTGGTGACTGGCACCAGGTCACCCAGCCCTGCAAGCCAGCAGCCACCAGCTCTTGGTGGTGCACAGGGCTCCTTCAGCACATCCAAAGGGAGCCTTTGCCATTTCATGCTCCTCATGTTTCTACCCTTCCAGAGCAGTTCCACAGCAGTTGACTCCAGGTTTATGCAATGGGAGCACGTTGCCTCCTGCAGACTCCCAGAAGCACTTCAGAGAAGGCCAGCCTTGGAGCTGCAGGGCAAAGCCAGGACACTGTCACAGCCATGGGATTCACAAGGGCTTGTCCAAAGTCCCCAAGGCACCATCCCAGTGCAAGCAGGAGCCTCAGGCCAAGCACTTTGGACACAAAGCAGTTTCGGGTCCCTAATTCAAGCTTGAGCCTAGAAGCAAGATATAGGGCAGCAAAGAAACACAACAGCCTTCCTCCTCTTCTTCCTCTCCCTCATAGTCTCCACCATCCTTAGAGAGACATATGTCCCAGCAAGTCCCCAGCTCCCCAGCAGCCCCCTCCCCTGCCCTCTCCAGCCCTCCACATACTCTCTTTACTCCTTTCGGCCGTTCTCTGCTGATTCCCACCCCATACATTCCCTTCCATTTACAGATATCATCAGTTGAGTATCAGAGCTCAGCTGATAGTTATTTCAAGCCCAAGCCAGCACTGTTCAGTCTTTCCCTCGGGGCTCGTGGCTGAGGCACAGCTGCTGAGTCAGCATTCTGCCTGACCCACCATGGCTCTCTCCCCATGGACAGATGGCAAACTCTTCACTCTTCCAGTAGCTCCTTCATAGTTTTACTGCCTCTTGCTCTTTTTATTTTGGCCTCTGTTTACTTTTCAAGGTGAAATAAGCAGAGGGCTGGGAAAAAAAGAAACCTCCTGTAGAGTGTTACATCAGAGAGCAGGTTCCCACAAGGCTTCATTCCACTGCAAACAGCAACACTTTCCTTTTTTTGGCAAGGTGAACTCAGCAAAGGCTGAGCCCTGGACCTCTCAGAGTTGGTTTTCTGTGCTGAGCACCTCTGGACCCTGCTTTGGTCTGGTCTCCCTGCCAGCTCCTTCCTGACCCTCTACTAGGTCTGGTGTCTTCTCGAAGAAGCCTGAGCCCACATTGTGCTGTTGGCTGGAAAGTGAGTGGGGATGGATGGACTCTGCTCCCCTGTCCATTGCTGGGCAGCATTTACCAGCCTTCCTCTACCTCAGCCTGGTGTGGCTCCTGCCTTGGGAACATCTTCCTTGTTTCCTCAAGAGCCCAACACCACAAAGACAAGGAGCAGCTCTCTGTATCCAGCTCTGACCTTCCATGTGAACAGGGTCTGGCTGCCACAAACTGTCCCATGAGCAGCAGAGCACAGGCAGCAGCAGGAGCTGTTCTGGAACAAGCAGCTTTCTTGCCTTGTGTTGCTTTGCTTTCGTATGAAGCATGAGAGAGAGAGCAGCTGCCTGCAGGGCACTTTCCTGGAAGATAATGTCATGCTTAACGAGGAATTTTGCTTTTTTTTTTATTAGCCCTGTGATGTGTCAGAAGAGCCAGGTCATCTTTGACTCACTCTAATACCCCTGAGCAGCAAAACTGTGCAGTCTTGTGACTGATGAGTGTTTCTCACTTAGTGCTCACATCTGTGAATGAGGTGCTAACACTGGGGAATATCCTGCAGCAATTTGTGCAGTAGGAAGCTGGAGAATATTCACTGAAACTTCCCTGCTGTTTTCTTGGGAAAGGGAAGAGCTTTGAGAGGCCAGGACAGACAGGAGAGCCCAGCAGCCTGTTTCTACCTAGGAGAGCTTCAGAGCCTCTTCAGTAGAGAAGAGGTAAATGTGTCAAGACACAATCAGAAAACCTTGTTGATTCAGGTAATCACTAAAGATGTTTCAATCTCAGAGCATCAGCTAGCCAAGAAAGCCCCATCCAAACTGCCCTGGGCTTGTTTGAGTTCCCTGGTGCTGAGCAGCCAGGGCTGTGGGTGGCAGAGCTGATTCAAAGAGCCCACTGTGGTACCTTCCTCAGTCAGACCTGCAGCATCCCTCCAGGCCAGCATTGAGGGACCTGACAGGGATTTGGGAACACAGTGGCATTTCCCATCCAGTGGTGTTTTTTACTTACTTGTGGAGTGGCATCACGTGGCTCAAAGTCAAGTTCTCCAAAGTTGGGATTGCATCATTGCTCCCGTGTCTCCCAGCAACTGTGCTGTGTTATGTGCTGCAAAGCAAACTGCCCAGGGCCCAGCAGCTATTTTTAACCCCAGATGGAAGACCAATTCCCAGGAAAAGCAAACACCTGACACTGCTTTTGCTGTGCCACAGCTGAAACCCACTGAAGACACAGCAGAGTGGAGAAATCCCAGCTGGGAGGATGTGGAGGATGAAGAAAGAGCAGCTGGGCAGCAGTAAGGTTGAGTTACTGTTTCTAACCTTAAATCTCAGAGAAATCAAGGTGACTTTCCTGAACTGAACCTTTTCCCAAGAGGAAACAGACAAGATCACAGCAAGAGGTGTAGATGTGCCTCTTCTGCAGCCACATTAAACCCATCCTTCACCTGGGATGGAGAGCTGCAGTGAGGCACAGGACAGCTCAGGGGCTCGGAGAGGGCAGAGGGATGAACATCAGGACTGGCACAAGGGAGCCAGGGATGAGCTGCTTTAGAAATGAGCCCCTCACATCTCAACATAAAGCTCCTGTTGACACACACCTGCCAGAAGAGCCTCTTTCATCCTTTAGCGTGAGCAGAGACGAGGCTGGAGCTCAGAAGCAATAAATTAATTGGAAGGGAACTGCCTTTGCTTTCAAAGAGAGGCACTGCAGAACTCAGCAGGCCCATCACAGCTTTCTGCTATTGCCTAAATGAATGTTCTTCTGGCAGGGAAATTGCCAAGATGAGCTCTGATGACATCTTTCTGGGGCACAGGGGCAGCTCTGCCCTGCTCTGAGGTGTCTCCTTCGTAACAAGCTGCCCCAAGGCCACTCCAGAGCTGTTCTGTTGGTAGAAACAACCTCCTCACCACCCACCGTGAGACCAGAGCAGGGATTCCAGTCAGCCCCAGGCCCTCCATCATTTCATTAGTCCCTACTCAATGCAACAAGCCCCTGTTGACGGAGAGACCCTGGGGCATAAATATCTTCCCAGCCTTGCTCTGTTCAGAGGCTCTGCTGCTCCCCTGAAGCCATCTCCCATTGCCAGGCCCCATTTGGTGCACTCCCAGAGTGTGTCCTCTGTGCTTGGAGCCAGGGCTGTTTCATAGAATCACAAAATCCTTCTGGATGGAAAAGCCCTTGAAGCTGATGGAGTCCAAGCCCTCCCCTCAGCATCTCAGCTCCATGGCTTTGGGATCCCTCCAGGGCTGGGCACTCCCCCAGCTCCCTGGGCAGCCTGGCACAGGGGCTGACACCCCTCTCAGGGAAATAGTTCTGCCTCAGCTCCTATCTCAACTTCTCCTGGTGTTTTTATTTATTTGTTATGAAATAAAACGAGCAGCTAAGAGGAAGATACACCTGAGTGGCACCAGGACACAGGGGCTGAGCAGGGCTCCATCCAGCACAGCCGATGGGCACCGGTGGGATGCCAGAGCTGGAAGTGGGCATGAGGGCAGCCCAGAGGGGTGAAGCAGGAGAAGCAAGAGGGATGGGAAAGCAAGGCCTCAAGAAGCATCCAAATCTTGCACACAGTGAGTCTGTTGAGGCCAGAAAAAGGGATATTGCAGTAAGTGGAGGGGGATGTGATGAAAGAGCTTTAGGAAAGGCTTAGCAAGGTTAAGCCAGCCCTTGAGGTGGCCAGGATGTGATGACACAGGAGGAGGCAAGAGATGAAGAGAGTTTTCAGATCCTGACAGAGCAGCAGCGTCCTGGTGTTGCTGAGCTCAGGGAAACACTGAGCTGAGAAGCAGAGGTTAAAAGCTCAGGGTTTGCCGCGTTGTGCTTGAGCAGCTGGTGAGACATTCACGAGATGTCAGAGAGCTCCTCTGAGATATGGATTTGGACAGAGAGAGGAGAGCCCAGAGCAGAGATATATGCCTCTGAGTCATCACCATAGAGATGGTATTTCAGTGTAGCTGCAACAAAATCACCCAGAGACAGAGCACAGGAGGGACACAGCTCTGTGAACTCCTGCCACTAACCAGCCTCAGGCAGCAGCCCAGCTGGTGGCCACCAAGGAGGGCAACAGGTAGCCCCAATTGGGGCAGAGCCACAGCCCTGCCTCGCCTCCACAGCCTGATTTGGTCCTTCTTCAGAAGACATCTTGTCTTTTCTCCATTGGCAACACAGGAAATGTAGGTCCCCAAACCATTAGTCACTAAACTCAGGCACTTCAAAAGGGGACAGAACTGAGCTTCAGCCTTCCCTCTGCAAAAAACAGAGGGGACCTCACACACCCCAGAGGGAAGCCACAAGGAAAAATGCCAGGATGGCAAAGGAACCTCTGGGCTCAAGGTGAGGGAGGAAGAGGAACCACAGAGAAATGCCAAAACAAGCTGCTGTGAGGTGACACAACAGTTCCATCACCACCTGGCCAGGAACAAAAATGCCACATGGAGCAGAGCTGATGGAGAGACTGAGACCTCATGGCCTCCTCCTCCAGCACATCCTCCCTGATCTGCAGCACCTAGAAGAGGGTAGGACTGAGTAAGGAAGAAGGATGTGAATGGTGCTTTGGGCATTGCATCCAAGCATTTTGCCCCCAAGCTTCATGCCCCAAGCTGTGGTTAGTCCCAAAGACTCTGACCAGGAGATGGCAGGCTCAACTCACCCATGGATGGTGGCTCTTCTGCAGGAGGGTCTGGCCTTGGGACAAAATTGCTGGTAAGGCAATTCTAACCCATCACCTCAAAAGGAAACCAGAGCATCCAAATGCTGGAGGAAGAGGAGGGGGGGAAAAAAAAGGAGGAGACTGTTTGAGCTTCTCTGAAAAGCAGCCACAACTTGGGAGAGCTGCAAAGACAATTCCTGTCAGGGACACGGTCACTCTCAACACAGCTCACATGGGGAGAATGGCCAAGCTGGTGTTGGAGGAAGCTGCTTCTCTCTACTCCTGTTTCAGATAACTAATATGAATCAGTGGAGAAGAGGAATACTTTTGCATTTTCAGCCATCCCTCCCCACCCTCTGTGTTCTGGTCCCTGGGAGAGCACTTGAAAAATTGCAATTGCTATAATTAGAAGTAACACTCACTTTCCAAGAGGAAACTGTGCAAAAGGTTGACTTCCTCTTTAATGCCACTTCAACTCGTTAAGAGCCACAGATCTGCAGCTCCAAGGGTGAGGGGATTTACTGAGCAGCAGTCTGGATCTCTCAACAACAAAGAGTTTCCTCCCACTCCCAGGTGAAAGACACCAGGTACTAAAATGCAGAGGAGACCGTGACACTCTGCCCTCCCTCTGCAAAGAGCAGAGGCCAGAGGCATTTTCAGTTCCTCATTATCTCATCGTTATTATGTGTTGCCTCCCAAGGCTAATTAACACTGCTGCATACATCACTGGCTTGGGAATGCCAAAGACATGGGCAACTTCATCGCTGGAGCTTTCAACTGAGCTCCAAGCCACAAGCCAGCTCCTTGTGATTCCATACAAGGAAATATTCACAACATACAATAAAAATAGCCTCCATCACTACACGTTGCAATCACATCAGAGAGCTCCCAATCTCACCAGTAATAAATGATGCCCTCCCTCCTCACCAAAGCATTCACCCAGAGCTCTGCACACACTGATTAACCCTCCCGACACCCAAGGCTGAGCTGCAGTGACAAGGGCACAGAGGGCAGTCAGGAGTAAAGCACGGCAGGGCATCAGCAGCAAAGGCTGGATGGTAACAACTGTTGTCTTTTCTCCAATAACCTCAGTACACAAGGCAAGTTTACAGTGTATCTTGCCCCTTCCAAACTTTCTGAGACCTTAGGGCCAAAAGAAGCTGCTGCATTTGTTCCCCCTCCTGAGTTCTTTTTGCACTGAGCTGGGGAACTTGTGATGGATAAAAGCACGGCCAGAAAGTCTGCCAGCCTTAACTCACAGCTACTGAGAGATACAGAAGCTCCCCAGTGCCCTTGGCAGAGGGGGCTCCAGTGGTTAAATCTCTTGCTATTCAAAACATTTGCCTTCTTTCTAATTTGAATGTGCATTTTGCATCCAGATGTTGGCCTTGACTCAGCCCTATCCTGCCACAGCTATCTGTGCAGTGTTATTCAAGCACCCCAATCACATCTCTTACACAAGCTGAAGGCAAAGGGTACTTTCAGCTCTCATTGCAGAGTGACACCAGAGCAGCTACTGGAAATGCTCCCCTGGCCATAGTAGCTCACAATCCCAGAGCCCTGGGAACTTCTGCAATGAATTGGCTCGCTCAGACCTCCCAGACCCTCATTAAACTCACCAAATAAACTCAGGTTTGCTTTCAAACCATCACTGATACAAAGGGCACTTCAGCAGTCAGCCCCAAGATGGTTTTCTTACGATAAAATTAGACTCAGTTCTTTTATCTACCAAAAAAAAAAACCCTTAAAAAACACATTCTCCCAAACTTTTCCACACAAGTAATCAGGCCACAGATTTTTCACTCATTTAAATCCAGCCTCAGGAGTCAGATGTGCCATCCCTGTGTGGTTTGTTGCCTCTGACCTCCTCTCTAATGCCAGAATTAGATGTGTGTGTGCCAGCCCAAGCTGCTGATTCCTCCTGCCTCCCCCCACCAAACATCTGCAAGGCAGTGAGCTGCTTTCCACAGAAGCCGTGGCTCCCATACAAGGCAACGACTCCCTGGCCAGCTGGGAAAGGCTTGACCAAGTAAGAGATTTACTTGGCTGAGCATCATTTAATTCTCTACAACTCAGAGTGGGTGGGGGTAAAATACAATCAAAAAAGCAAAATACCATCCCATGTTGCTTGTTTCCACAGAGGGTGGGTTTGAGTTCCTGCAAGTGTCACATTCACCTCCAGACAAGTAGGAAAGAAACTATGTGGTGGGAAGTTAAATATCTTCCCTTCTCCCACTTGCTTCAGAGGGAAAATGCCTTGGGTGGCTAAGGTCCTCCACCAAATCTGCTCAGGGAAGCTCAGGTCACCCTACACGTGCCTGTGCAGACCCAGCCTTGTAGTGTTTTGAAAGAGAAAGGTGATTGTATGTGTCAGGCAGATTAGGAGGTGATGGATGGATGGATGGATGGATGGATGGATGGATGGATGGACGGACAGATGGGCTGCTGTTTAAAAAGCCTTCATATTTTTCCCATGACATTTGTTTGCAAGGGTTTAAATTATGGTTCTTCCTTACAGCTTTGAAAGGATTTAAAATGCTTAAATCCTTGTGAAAAACTAAAGAACCAAAGCTTGGCTGCAGACTACATGCTTTAATCCAAAAGGAAAGCAGAGCACTGGGGTTTAAGGGCTGCAGAGCTCTTGTGGAAATATCCTCCAAATACTGAGCTGCTCCTAAGGATCAACTTGCTACAAAAGTGGTTTGGTGCCAGATTTGGATCCCAGCTACGTCACAGCTGTGCTGAAGTGAGGCCACCAAAACTCAGCCCTCCTTCTGAGTGAGAGGTCAGAGTCTGGATGTGCAGTTTGTCCTGCTCATGGACACACCACAGGCAACCAGTTTCAAGGCCCAGATGCTAGCAGAGGTATGGGAGAAATCATTTAGCTGTCTCTCCTCCCAGTGAGTGCAGGGAGAGAGCTGCAAGTCCCAGAGCTAAATGCTTTCAGCAGGATGAGCTGCTGCTGCCCTCCAAGCAAAACAGCCACACATCCTATGTGCTCTGCTTCCCCTGCTCAGAATCACAGCAGCATGAGGCTGCCGTTGGTGCCTGGCAACCTGCAAATATGGCCCAGCACTGCTGAGCTGCCCTCCAGCTGCAGCTGGGTCCAGAGGGTCTCTGTCAGAGTTGGAGAGTGGTCACCAGCTCTCCAATACGGATTAGCCTTACCCATCCCCTCCATGCCCAGATAAGAGGGGGACATTGCAGGCGAGGCAGGTTTGCCAAGGGCAGCACCAGCCCAAGCCCATTCGTAGCATAAACCACAGATGATCATGTCCCAGGGGAGACTTCCAAGTTCCCCTTAGTCTTTATTTATCATCCTCTTTGTGACAGGCAGTTTAGCTTCCACCTTCCCATGCTGAGCACAGCACGCTGCAGGAACTGCACTGCTCACAGGCAAGCCCTCAACTTCTCAGCTTCTGCCCCAAAACTGAAGCACAGCCAGAGCACAAGCCAGAGTGACACCAGAGCAGCCCTGAGACCATCACCCTGCCCATCACCTGCACTCCTGCCCTTCACTTGCTCTTGTGCTGCACCATGGGAGGGGAAGCTCCATTCTGCTTTAGCAAAAACTCTTAATCTCTGATGTGGAATTACAGAGGTGGATCTACCAAGGAGGGAGGGGAAAAAGGGACAAAGGTCCATCCCCAGCAGTGGGAGTGCCCTGTGTGATCTCCTCACTACAGGGACTTCCCTGCCAGGGGAACGTGATGGTTGCCAGATGCCAGAGCCTCTTCCCCATGCAGCCTGCAGCTGGGTCTCATTGCCAGGGAAAGGCTTCTGACTCCTGACTATTCTGTTTACTCTGCTAAAGACCATAATCATTCAGCTAATTGTTTGGGTTTGTTTGGAGTTGTTTTTGTTTTTTAGCAAGCTCCTATTTTTGGGAGCCCACGTGGCTGCGCTCCCTCTGCTGGCAGGCTCACTTGGGCTGGAGGAAGGGGAAAACCAAACCCTCCCCTGCTCCAACTCCCTGCCACAAAGTCACACCACAAACCCTTCCCAAGCCCTGGCTTTGCTAAACGTGCTAAGACCTGAGAGTGGCATTCTCCTTCCAGCTTTATGCTTCACAGCTTGGTTATGCTGAGCCTGACAATGGAAGAAGATGGGTGTCTTGGTAAAATTCAAGGAGTCTTTGCTTTAGATGGAGAAATTCCCACCCCTGAAAGCCACGTTCACAGCAATGAGCCAGGTGTGTACTGCTGCTGATGGTTTTGAGCTGTGGTGGTCAAAGGAAGGCCCTGAGCGTGAGGAATTAAACTCAGGGAAAACTGTGAGCAACAAAACAGGAAAGCAGAGCTTAAAAATCTTGATGACAGAAAACCTCCTCAGGGCAGGAGGCTTCTGCCAAGGAGAAACAAGGGGATGCTTTCAGAAAGGCACCTTCCCAAGCCCATGCCAGGAGACAAACTTCATAGCAGGATATATGAGATCTCCAACTTCAGGCTGTATTTTTGCTTTATGCATGTGACAGACAAGCACCAAACAGGTCCTGGACACAGCACAGATGGCTCATCACAGGCAGTCCTGTACTTCTGTGCCCCATCACACAGCACAAGCGCTGCTGGTTTCCAGCCCAGCTCTGCGACTCGGCTCCTTCCCAGATAGCAGCACTGCTGCCACGGGATAACCCAGCACCATGTCATCATAGAATCATAGACACAGAGAATGAGGGGGTGGAAGGGCCCTGCAGAGCTGCTCCAGTCCCTGCTCAAGCATGTTCCCCTCACTCAGGGGGCACAAGAACGTGTCCAGGTGGGGTTGGAAACCTCCCGAGAAGGAGCCTCCACAGCCTCCCTGGGCAGCCTGGGCCACGGCTCCCTCACCTCAGCACCAAAGGACTTTCTCCTCATGTGCCAGTGGAACTTCTTGTAACACAATTTGTGCCTGTTACCCCTTGTCCTGTCACTGGCCAAGACAGAAAAACACATCTCCCCATCCTCTTGACAACCACCCTTTAGGTATTTATCCTATAAATGACCCCACAGCCCTGATTTTCTCTGATAACTTGAGCCAAGCCAAATGCAAGAAAATCTCTTGTGCTTCAGAGAGCGATTCTCAAACACAGAACTGCTGTTGAGAGCCTCAGAGCAGCCTCCTCTTTCTGGAAAGCCCAGGAATGGGATGAAGCCTAGTGCCTTGCAGCACTTACAGTGCTACTTGCATCATCAGGGGAGCAGAGAAAGCTTTTGATGGCCACGAGTCCAAGGCAGCAGCCAAGCCACAAACTTAAAAGTAGGGGAGATTTTTTTTTTCATCAACCCTTTTCAGTAGGAACATTAGGAAATGGTACAGGCACTCTTCAAATCAGCCATATAAAAGGTAAGACATCTTGCTAAAACTATTAATAAACATTACATATTGCGTCAGTCTCTGAAGGTCAAAGCAATCTTTTTCCCTAGTGGAAGCTCTTAAAGAGGTTTGGGGTGGTTGGGTTTTTTTTGAGCTGAATTTTATGACTAAATGTGCTCCTTTAATGAGTGCAATTTTACATCTGCCCAGGTAAAACACGCCGTACATTTGCTTTCTTCCGGGGTTTTATTATACCTATTTGCCCAATAATGCCCAGCTAAAAGGAATGAAAGAAGCTGGGAAACAAAAAATGGAGTTCCTGAAACTGTTTGCCTTCATGGGTAAAAGGGAAAAAGGCAACAAAAGCAGGCATGGGAAAGCAGTGTGCTTCAGTCCCTGCTTACTGAGATTGCCCTGAACACCTTTTCCTCACACAAAAACTCACTCAAACATCGAAAACACCCTTAATTCTTCTCCTAGCTAAGCCACTTTGCAGAAGTTATAACATGCAAAGGACAAAGAAGATGGCTGTGACAAACCCAAAGGGATACAAAGGCTGCCTGGCACTGGAGCAAGGAGTCGAGAATCTCCAACACAGCCAAGGGCTGCGAATAGGAACTGGGAGTGGAAACCTCTGTAAGAAACTCCAGCCCTCAGTAAATTAAATCACACAAAGTGGCTCTTATCTCAGCTGGCAACGAGAGGGCAGCGGAGGGAGAGATAGACGAGGAAAAATCCAAACGGGTTCGCTTGGGAAAATGAGGATGATTATGAAGTATCAGCGCTGCCAAGAGCTCGGCAACAGCATTGGAGGCACAACCTGCCATGCCCAAGCCCCAGAAGGTCTGTTGTTATTAACAGGATGGTGATAAAGGGTGCAGAGGAGCTCAAGGGAGCAGCCCGAGAGGCAGAGGACAGGCTGATGGAACGGCCACCATGTTGGCCCCCCCCGCACCGCCCCTAGCAACCACCCCCAGCAACTGCCCCAGCAACCACCCCTAGCAACTGCCCCCTAGCAACTGCCCCAGCAACCGCCCCTAGCAACTGCCCCCTAGCAACTGCCCCCAGCAACCGCCCCAGCAACCGCCCCAGCAACTGCCCAGCAACTGCCCCAGCAACCATCCCAGCAACCGCCCCTAGCAACCGCCCCAGCAACCATTCCAGCAACCGCCCCAGCAACCACCCCTAGCAACCTCCCTAGCAACACCCCCTTGCCCAGCCACATGGCCGCGTTGCCTAGTGGTGCCGTAGCCATGGCAACGCGCATCCACAGGTGGCAGCAACAGGGGGGGACCGACATCCCCCCAGCCGGCATTAGGAGTAGGGCTGGTGGGGTCGAGGGGATGCTGAGACATCCCAGCTGCTGTTCCCGAAGCCTCGTTGTATTGCACTGAAGCAACAGAGAGGAAACCCTGACAGAAACAAGCTCACTGCTGCAGGTTGGCCAGGAAGGTGCTGCTGCTGCTGCTGCGTGTAAAACCTCAGAGGAAACCCCAAATCTGTGTGTGGGGAGCCACAGCGAGCCAGCTGACATGGATCTGGGCGAGAGCTGCCACTCTCAGGTGGGCAGGAGGGGTGAGGAGGTGAGGGTCAAATGATGTGCCCTGCTCCCCGTAGGCTGTTCACAGGGCAACAGGTCCTGACCCCAGAAAGGAGCTTCCTTTTTCTCTCTTCTTACATAAATGTCTACATAATAGTGAGCATCTCTGCCAATGGGCAATGCTTCAGCCCAGTGCTGGCAGCACAGAGAAGTCCCTGCCGTGCCTTCTCCCAGGATGCTGAACCGTGTGTTATCAGCCTTCAGCAGGTAATTCCCCAGGGATTATGTTCCTCAGTCTGTGATTTCTCCCAGGGCCTCCTGAGGGTGAAAAAACCAACTCATTAAAAACCCCTCCCAACATCTCAGGCCTGTTTCTTGCGTGTTCATGAGAAATCAGACCCATGGTGTTTGAACCCAAGGGGTTATCCTCAGATAGAGTTGGCACTGTCAGAATCACCAGGCCCATGGAGTTGCCTGTGTTAGTTACTGAGGTTTACTAGAGAGCTTTGTTGGTTTTGAGTGGGTTTGTTTTTGAGTCTTATCATGTTTTGTTTAGGAGACTTACTTACTATAAAGGATTCTTGAGATAGAAGGAACCATTTGCTGTCAAGGGCAACATCACAGAAGCTGAGTTTCTGCAGCTCTCCATAGCCCATTCCCTTTGTGTTATCAGTAACTACATCATGTTAAAAAGAACCTTAAGCAGAAGATGTAGGAAGACAATCTCTGCTCCCCAAACCTATGTTTCCAAGTGACAGAAACAACAGTGAGTGACAGGTGGCAAACGACAGGCTGGGGAGAAGGCTGAAAGAGATCTCTAATTCTATCAGTTTAATGAGTTCTTTCCTTACCAGCTTCAGCCCTTGTCCAGATCTGCCAAGTGGCTTTTCTTAGAGATGGAATAGCTATGAATTGATGTGTGGCAGCTCCTTTTGTTACACAATTGAGCAGATTTTCGACACAAAGCTGAGCTGTTTTCAAAGCCTGGCTGCTGAAGTGAGCATATAGAGGGCAGCTGAGCTCTCCTGAAAATCAAGATTGTGAGGCTACAGGGCCTCCACTCACCTTGGCAATACCCAGGGCTTCACAGGCTGCCTCCAAGCAGTTTTCACCCTGACACTTCCCCAGGGTGGAGAGCCAGCAGTGAGAATTGAGGCAGCCACGATGCTCACACTGGGAGCCTGTGTTCAGATCTAACTGGTATGGCCACATCCACAGCAAAGCAGCAGCGATCCAGCCTGTCTTGGGAGGTATTTGGCACTGCCCTAGGAACTGGGATACCATTTGGGTGACAGAAATCCATCCTACCTGAATTTGCAAAAGCTTTTTTCCACCTGAAGCAATCTTTGCTCTCCACTCTTCCACCCAAGGAATGGCTCTAGCTCAGGAGGGGCATCTGTGGGGATAACCTTTGCACCAGATCTTCCTGCTCTTCAATAACTTTTAGAGTGGTGAAGAACAAGGACTTCACTTGTCTCATTTTTACCATCATGAAAACCAATGTTGTTTTACCTTGGACCACAAGGTACCAGGGGCTGCCCTCCTCTCGAGTAACTGGATAAGCACTAACGTGCAACCATTTATAGAGCCCGAACCCACACGAAGGCCACTTCCATCAGCAACAAGAAACCTTGAAACTAAAGAAGCCAAACTGCAGGTGGACTTGGCTTTATTAGGCATGAGTGTTTGGGTGGTTGTGGGTTTTTTTTTTTCCCCAGTAGATTTGAAATTGAGTTGTGCTTTATTCAGCACAGATGAAAAACGGGACTGTATTTGTTCCTGTTCGTCCACAATATTTTCTCAGTGATGCACATGCATTTCCCAGCAAAGCTCTTCAGATGTTTATGGCCTTGCTGTAGAAGTCAGGAAATGAAGTGGCACTTTGTATGGAAGAGACACAGCACATTTCATGTCCATGAGGACAGGCTGAAACAAGGGACCTTTTTGAGCCACACAGCTGAGTGCAGGGGTTTTTTTTCCCCTTCAGATGCTTAGGTGACACTTAGCAGGAAAACATATTTCAGTTTTGTAACAGGAGTTGACAGAATTGATGCCTTTGGAGATTTCAGACACAGGAACAGGCAGCTAGATCTGCACTGGCTCTGATTAAATTCAGTGCAGCGGAGTCAGCCTCCTGAGTTTCTGCTGGCGAGTAACACACAGCAGGAAGGTGAGAGCCTGGATGTTGTTCTAGGCTCACCAATGCAACCTTTTCATGAGCCATTTATGAGTGAGCCTTATGAATAACCTTTTTACTCTGAGTCTGGATTTATTTAAGGGTGATGAAAGAAATTTAAGAGGGTTTTTTTTCAGCTTCACGTGGTTACTGACCTATGGAGAAAGTCCTTTGGTGCTGAGGTGAGGGAGCCCTGGCCCAGGCTGCCCAGGGAGGGTATGGAGGCTCCTTAGGAGGTTCCCAAACCCACCTGGACCCTCAGCTGTGCCCTTGATGGAGGGGAACCTGCTTTAGCAGGGAGTTGGGCTGGAGCAGCTCTGCAGAGCCCTTCCAACCCCCACCACCCTGGGATTCTGTGACCTGAACTTAACTGCTTAAAAGCTCTATAGCTTAGCTAAAAATCATCTGAGCTCCATTTCCTGCACAGCAAAAGCAGCACAGACATATTCACCGTGCCCAAATACACAGGCACTGAAAGGATGTCAAACATACACGCACAACTGTGTGCACAAACTCAAGAGGTGCATCCATCTGCATGACTGGTGTGCACAGCTATTTTGAAGTGTATTCAAAAGTGTAGCAAATGACTGGCCAGTACAGCAACTGCTTTTCATTTGCAGCCCCAGCAGATGCCCACGCTGCCACGCGAGGCTCTGCACACCCAGCCTGCCCAGAAACCACCTCATGCGCATTCTCTTGAGACAAAGAAGTGTTGTGCTGCTGCCTTTGAACCTGCAGACCACATCAAGAGCGAGGAGGAGAATAACACAGCGAGGACCTCAATGAAACAGGGATGATCTTGTTTGCTCTAACCACTTAAACATGGCAAAGGCAGCCTCGAGTTCTGCAGAAGTGCCTTTGCCCTGTTTCTAATCATAAGGGCTTCTCATGCATTGCTGCTTCCCACATGATGTGTCCTGAGTCAAACAGAGCCCAGAGTAGGTGGGGCCTTCACCAGACAGCTCGGTAAGACTTCAAAAGTTTCAGTTCCTGAACAGGTTTTGTAACAACAACACCCTGAAGCAAGAGATTACAAGACACTTTGGCCCTGTTTGGTCATGAGCCGCTGAGGCTTCAAATAAACTCCCTGAGATGCTGATCACAGCGTGCATAGCTCCTCCGGCAGCACAGGCAGAGAAAGCAGGAGCCCTTCATGGTATCCGAACCTGTAAAAAGGCAGGTTCATGTAGAATATGTCTGACATCCCACTTGCAGAGTCCAATGTCATCCTTTAAAGCCACTTCCTCCTCCTCCTCCTCCTCATCGCAGCATCCTGTGTGATTTCCTGCATTGTTGTGTAAGAGCAGCACAAATGAAAGGATTCCTCGTGTAGAGAAAGCCATTTTCTGGCTTTAGCAGCTTCTCTTTTGGCTCAACTTACAAAACTCTTCCTTCAAGCAGTTTTCTGACAGGTTTCCCCCCCACCCCTCTTTCTTTCTTCCTTCTTTTCTCCTGGAATTCAAGATTGTTTCTGTCTACAGTCAAAATCCTTTCCCTGGCTGGTTGGTGGTGTTGGGGGTTACTTTTAATACACTTTTTGTTTACACAGAAACCCTCAAATTCACCATTTCTGTTACAGAACCCATCTCCTGAGCTACAGCACGGTTTGTATTGCATGCACAAGAGCTAATTTTTGCACTGAAATCACTTATCTTAATCACTTACAAGCATCTTGGGCTTTATGTCAAGAAGAAATCCATTTCCTTCCCAGCCTCATCCAAAATCCACTGTGAAGAACAAATGTATTCAGAGTCGTTTGCATGCACTGTGCACCATTGCTGCTGTTGGTAGGAGCTCCCTCTCTCCCCCTGGCACGTGAAGCTGCTTGATGCTGAAGGCCAAACTCTGATGCTGCTTTGATGGATTGAGGTAAATTGGCATCTTCTGGCAGCTCCAGAAAGTGAGTTTTGGCAGCAATTAAACCTCCTTTACACACAATTAGATTCTTTGAGTTCCACTCAAACTGCCACCCACTTTCCTTTGTGTGTTATAAACCCTCCAAACACCTAAAACTTTCTTCTTTTGTGTCAACATGTAAATGGAATCAACTGACCTTCCTGCTAGTCGTGTTCATCGAGGTGGGAATCAATCTAGAGAGAACCCAGCTGAGGCAAAGGCACACTCGCTCACGCTCCACCCTATCCCTCTGCTCTGAACATGTTATTCTCTGCATCTTGTTGGCTTCTCTGCTTGGAGTCAAACCAATTGACTCAATCTCTTATTATTAAGAACTCTGTCAATGAAATAAACCCGAGGACGTGTGTAACACAGGAGGAGTCGAAGGCTTCTTAGTGCTGTGAGGACCCAATGCATCTGTTGCTCCTGATCAAAAACGTTTCCTGTGATAAGAATAGTTGCTGCTTACCACAGGCTGTCACATATTTATGCACAAATTCCAGCTTCTGAGAGTTAAACCAGTATGCCTCAGGCCAACACTCGTGTGAAACCAGACAGCTTTGGTTCACACGGCTCGCTGAGAAACCATCTCAGCTCCTGTAGCTGGTCCAAGGGGTTGTAATTATTCCCCAGCAGCTCTGGCAGGCACCTTGCCACCTTTCAACCATCATATCTGTGTTTAATCCCTTTTAGTATCATTTTCACCTATCACTGGATGCCTTGTGTTAAGCTGCAGCCAGCTACGTTGTACATTGAGGGCTGAGATGTCAGGTTTTGTTCTGGAGCAGTGGTATGACAGCAAGGAACCCATTTCATAGCAACAAGCTAAATTCAACAGTAGCTGCTGGGTTATACAGACTGTTGACCTAACCCTGCCTGTCTGGGCTTCTCTGTCATGATGACATCCTCAGTGGGAGTCCCCTGTGTGTGTGTGTGACAATCTTTTATTGGAGAGCTGTGGCTTCTCAGGGTTGGGCTCCTGGCCAGTGCTCCCCAGCTGCCCTGCTTGCTGCAGGTACACAGCAGCAGCATCACAGCTCTCCCAGCCCCAGTTTTTATGGATGCTGATGTGTGCAATCTTTACTGAGCTAATAACCCTTTGTGACCTCAGTAAAATGAGGACTGTGCTACTTGAGATCTTCCCAATCCTCTCTGAAGGATCAGTTGGTGAGTGTGTGTGGGGAAGGTTAGAATATCTGTGGTGCTTTCTGAATGAACAACAGATAGATTGGGATTCCTGGGCTGCCCAAATATTTACTGTCCAGTGGCTTTTACCTTCTTCATCACTTTCAGCCAGAAGTCATCAGCACACTCATTGCAGTGTGTAGCATCTTTGTGCTTTCTCTACTTGGCAAGCTCATGGCAGCCCTCTGTGGCTTTGACTCATGCCCTCAGCTCACACTGGAGCTGGGGTGGCCACTGGTGACCTCGATGTTTGGACTGAGACTGAACTGCAGTTCCAGGAACGCTGCCTGTCCCAGCTTCCCCACTCATGTGGAGCTGCAATGGCTTTCTCTAGCCTGTGCCTGCCCCCCAGTTCCTTCCTTAGATTTGGCTCAGTTTAGGTCACAGACAGTCTTGGACCTGAAGAGGGCCCTGAATCAATCTCAAGATGCACTTGATAAACAGACATGGCCTGAGCTACCAAAGCAAACACAAGTCATGGCAGACTTTTCCCTGTGATCCCTGATCATTTCCAGTCTCCCTGCTTTACTGTGCAGGTGACATTATTCCCTGTGAAGCTGTGTTTCTGATGCAGGTATTCTGCTTCCATCCAAACACAGCTTTTTTTCTCAGGACTTAAAAACATTTTTTCTTTAATCAGCTGAACTGGACTTTGAATCTGATGAAGTGGCAGGGACTAAGTACACTGTGTATGTAATGCCCCATCTGTCTCCTGGGAAGCAGGACCTTTGGGCTCATCAGAAACATTACACTCGAATGAAACCTGAACTAAAAATAAAACAAAGGGGACAACCTGACCCCACAGCTGGCAGTGATATGTCACTGCATATTTCTGAACCACACTTTTGAGAACAGCTTCCAAGAGCTTCCAAGCACAGAAGCACAAACAGGTCTGGCAGGTTGTTTCTCCTTACAGGAGAGAGGTCTCCTTGAGTTCTCCAAGTCCCATCCCAAAACCAGATTAGGCTGTTGGGCATATTGCAGCTCAGCTGCCTGCAAAAGCTCACAAGTGGACCAGGCCTGTTTGCCTTGACAGCAGAAAACTGAAACAAAACAGTGTAGCTCTACAGAACCCTGATAAAATGAGCCTGGGTGGTTCTAAGAGTGATGCTCTGTGTGGTGGTACAAATCCCAGTGGAGGTCAGAGTCCTTATTTTTAGGCAGTGAACAGATGTTCCACAGTCAAGGTGGGGAAAACAGCACAGTATGAGATATGCCAAAGATTTGAGTCTGCTAGGGTTAGGGTACAGGTGAGCATCAAAGCCACAAGCAAGTTGCATATCTTCTGAGCCTGCCAGCAATAGTTTTATTCACTGGCCATGCTAGAGCAACTAGTAAATGAATACTAACACCAGTGAGATCTCTTCCAGCCACTCCCTTGGCCAGATGGCCTTTCTGGTTTTTTCATGTAAGGTATACCAGGTAACACAGCACATCTCTGTCCTCATACACAAACATAATCCTCCTCTCACCTTCCTCTTTTTTTCCCCTCCTCCAGGTTCCTTTGCACTTCACAGCTGAAATAAAGATGCTTTCAAGCCAGAGAGATTCACACACACAGAGCACTATTCCCAACCAAAAGCATCCCTCCACTTAACACAGCCCAAGAGAGAGCAAGGTATTTGCTGAGTCCACTGCCAAGAAAATGAGAAGCATGCTGGCCTCCCACACCTTCATGATGGATGCCAGTTACTTCAAAGCAGCCAAACCTAGCATAGACAAAGAGCAAAAGAAAGAGGCCAGGCTTTCAGGCTGCTAAGAGCTGCAGAAAGCCTCCAATCACCTCTAAACCTGAGACTCTGCTTACCAGGAGCTAAGGTAAGTTAACCACCTGAGGATCTCAGCAGGGACCAGGCTGTAGCAGTGGCTAATGAAGGCAATATGTCAGTTAGAGTCGTTCAGTCTTCCTTGAAATGTCCCTTTTCAGATGCTCTCTGTATGATTCAAACCAAGAGAAGCAGAAATTAAAGGTACATTTCTTTCTTCTCCACGTGCTCACGTTTCTCCAGTGCTGTTTGTGAGGTGTTCCCTCTGATCTGTGCTGTGAAATGGCATTAAACTGAGGGAAAGTCATCACAGATGCCTGCACCTGGCAAACTTCTCTGAAATCTCACATGGAAGTCTGTACCACAGATCTATGGTCCTTTAGACCAGGTTTGAGCACCACTGGCTGATTTAACAGGACAAATTCAATCCAGATCATGCCTAGGCACACAATTCCCTTTCTGCTGCATTAGCCCAAGTATATAACACAAAGTTTATGCTGGCTTTGTGCCACCAGCAGCAAGAAAGACAATATCTAAGCTGGCAAAAAGCCTACCAATACAGACTTCACGTCTTAACTTTCTTTGAACCGTTCCGAATGAGCTCAGTGCTTTGGATTTGTGTGGTCTAGCATTTTGGATCCAGATTTCCTCTGTCACCAACCTATGAGTACTGTTGCCACGTTTGAAGTGTCTGTTCCTCCACAGCATTGTCTGTGTCTTCTCATGGAAGCCCTTTGTCCAGTTTGAGGTTCTTCTTGTGGTCCATCCTACAGCTGGAATATCTGGAACACACATTCATGAGCTCTGTCTCATGGCAGCCTTTCATTGTGGCTCCCAAGGTCCTGAAGAACTGTATGTGCCTGTAATTGTGTGTCCATTCTGCAACACAAACACCAGTGTTGTTTGGCTGCCTGGCCCAGCAGATGCACACTGGCTTTTTGCTGGTGCACTTATAATGTTGCTCCTGCAGCCACAGGAATTGGCAGCACCCATCTCTTAATCCATCATTCCAGTGGTCCACAGTGGCATCTGCTTTCTGAAGGGACCTGAGCTTCTGCTTGTCTCTGCAACACAGAGCTCAGGTTGGATGGGTCTGGGCTTGCTTTCATTCATGGAAGGTGCTGTTTTCTAAGAAAGCCAACAGAGTGCCAGGCTGTCATTCACTGGGGAGCTTGGAAGAATCTACTCTCTGAGCTGTTTTACCTGCTGACGCTTCTCATCCAGTCAGCTTTTAGCAAAGTAATCCTCCTAATTTACACAGCTCCAGGCTGGGCTTTCTCTGTGTAGTCTTTGGGAGAAAACCCATTCTGGGAAAGCTGCTGATTTTAGAAGCTCACAGCCTCAAGGAAGATATTTTCCCCTAATCCTAAACTAAATGATATCATACTTGGCTAGTGCTGTAACCATGGTACTGAAGTTATTTATGACTCTGAAATTAATGCTATAGTTAGCAACACTGGCACAGGGTTTCTTCTGTGCTACTGTCCAACTGCCTCCCTCCCCTAGCACGAGGCTACACTGCAAAGCAAGACAGGGTGTCTCCAGAGGGCCTTTAATTTGCAGTAAACAAAGGCAGCCTTTGCTGATCTCCAAAATTTGGCAAAGCACAAAGTGGATATTCCCAGAGATGTATCTTCTAAGCAAAACAAAGCACTTGGCCACGGTCTGATTGATCTTATTTTGCGAGGGGATTTATTTGGGTTTGTTTATTTGAGCTCTCTCAAGTAAATGGTGATTTCCGTGAAAGGAGCTGGAAGTGCAACGTGCAGAGCCAAGGGCTGGCAGGAGGAGGGACAGCTCAGTGATGCACTACTCATCAGCTCTAAGATCAGGGAATCACCACAAGGGAGAGGTCAGCTTTTATGGCTGGGACACTCTGTGAAGGTCACCTCACAGAAATGGGATAGCTTGTGTATACAAGATAGCTGGGGAACAAACCAACATTATTCCAGCCTGGTCCCTCTGTAAAGAGCTCAGTGAAGGTTGGGAAGAATCCAGAAGAAACACAGAAAACCACACAATGCTGGATCCCTCCTGGTCAAAGCTCAGGCAGCTCCCTGCTTCTGTGGTGGAGGTGACTGAGAGAAAAGCTCCCGGCCGCATCCTGAGGCTGAGGCAGCAACCCAGGGACCCAGGCACCTCTCTGTCCCTTCAGGAGACTTGGGCCAGCAGCAGTAGCCTCTGTGTGCCCTTCCCACAGCATATCACCTCTCAAGTCAGGAAGAGAACCCTACAACAAAGCTGCACTAAATGCATTGCTAAGGGAAAAAATGAGGAAGAAGAAAACAGAGGAAAAAGGAGAAAGAGAGCCCAAGGATGAGGCAGTGCTGAGATACTGCCCTGGGATGCAAAGCTATGAGAGCAGCCCATCATCTGCTCATCAGCACCAAAGGGCAGCTTGAGTGAATTGAGACAGCTCACAACACAAAGCAATTGAGCTGATCTCCATCCCCTGTGCCTGCCTTTGGAGAGCACACAGCTCACACAGCCCTGCCAGTCTCCATTGCTCGTGCCCCTACCGTGCTTCCATTTAACAATCTGCCTTCAGGTCATTCTGCTACCTGAATTCACCTTTGTGTGCTGCCTCTGAGCAGCAGTTGACCCAACAGTCTCATTCTGCTCATCCAAGAATAGTGAGGAACCAAATGTTACTCCTCTGATTTAGGGCTTTTCAGATACTCCGGCCTTCAGCCCAATCTGATTTACAACCCCAGCTGATGGAAGAAAGGCTCCAAGGCCTTCCCTGAGAGGTAGATCAGGCACTCTGAGAAAGTGTACTGGGGCAGAATGCAGCATTTAGTTGAGGTTTCAGTTTTATTTTGGTTTACAGCCTAAACTTCTAATTCCCAGAGCTCCCAGTCTCCCATTGCCTCCGTGGGATTGGGAGCCACTTGACTGGCTCTGGCTGGCTCTGACATGATTGGCTTCTTTATTTTTTTTGCTCCTTTTGACCACAGGCAAAAGAAATAAATCATCTGCTACCCTGCCAGCAAACTGCCAGAAGCCCTTGAGACTGGAGGCATTTCTCCTGCCCTGAAAGAGCATAAACCCTCCCCACCACCACCACCCCCAACTGGCTGATAACTTGGACAGGGTTCAGGTATGTTTGTGCACATACCAGCAGTTAAACTGATTTCTTCTACTATCTTATCTGTCCATTTCTGGTTTTAAAGGGGAGGAAGTTTGGCAGGCAAGTTACTCTTGGAATGCACTCAGTAAACCATGGGTAAGAGAAGTGAAGAGCATAAATAGAAATAACCATAGGTACAGCAGCTGGGAGCCTGCCTGCTATTCCTAGCTTTACCCATGACTCACTTGGTGACCTTAGAAAGCCACTTCACCTCTCCCTGCCCCAGCTTTCTCACAGGCAAAAATCACCCACTTCACAGGTCACCCCAAGCAGAGGGACCCTGGGTCTCCCAGCTGGGTGTTTTGGGAGGAAAAGCTTCATCCTGCTCCCTCTGTCAGCCTCAGGCCATTGCACTGCTCAGGATTGGGGCACAGCAGACGTGGCACCTCTCTCCCCAAGGGGAGCTGGCAACTTTCACCAAGTGCATTTTGTGAAGCTTTTTGGAATCCTTCAAGGAAAGGAAAAACATGATCACAGAAGTGTGACAGCACACAACACATTCCTGCTCTGGCACAACTCAGTTATACACTGCCCAGTGCCCTCCTCATTAACAGTGGCCAAAACACTGAGATAAAAAAAGCCAATTTGCTGCTTACTCTCCATTTCTCCTTATTCAAGACCAATTCCTTGACAGCAACAACTAGACCATGACACTGTTAAGTCTGGGCTGTGCTTGCTCCCTTGCCTGTGCTTCCCATCCACCCTCCCCCAGCAGCTGTAAACATGTCTCTCCACTTTATTCCTACCCAACCAGAGCAGATTCCTGGGATGCTAATGCCAGATAGAGCCCTGGCCTTGGACTGCCAGTCCCATAGCAGGAACAGGATGAAGCTACACTACTACACCAGGAACCTGCAAACACCCTGGAATGAGCTGCTGGAAAAAAACTGAGCCTGGTGGGGTTTTTTTTTCAGGAAAAAAAAGCTTTTTAGTGGTGCCTGGGAGGCTCCTGTGCCAGTCAAAGGAGTGGTCCCCTGCACACCTCAAACCCTGAGGCTCCAGCCCTGGTGCAGGGTCAAAGGCTTGGTGCCAGCAAGCAGCAGGAAAGCTGCAGGGAAGCCACACACAGAGCCCGTGTACACTGTGATCCCCCCCTGCGTGCATCAGGACCACAAGCAGCTCAAAGGCATCCTGGATCAGTCTGATTTCTGTATCAAAACAGGAAACTGCCCCTCCCTTTGCCAAAAGAGAGGAAGAGCTGTGTCTGTGAGAAAAGGGGAAGGAGCAAACAGCTCCCTTTATCTTACCCAGGAGCATGTCAGAGACAGGACACCACAGGCAGCGTAGTTTAGGGATGCTTCTAAGTCCATCCCCAGAGCAGAAAGAGAGAAGATGTCTGCTTTAAGAAGGCTCAGACCAGGCAGACTCAGACCCCTCCTGTTTTATGCAGGAGAAGCAGGTGTGGGGAGTTGCTGTAAGCAGCAGGGCCAGGACCCTCCCTGAGACACCTTGAGCTCAGGCATTTCATCCGGGCCTCTGGTTTAGATTCCATTTGGGCTCGTGGCAGCTGGACCCAAGTGCTATCAGATGGCTGTTGAGTGACCTGGAGGAAATGAATCCTCACACACCAGCCAGCCCTCCCCTCCTCCTCCTCCAGCAGTCACAGCAGGGAAAGCTGAGATTGATTTAAGACTGAGGGAAAAATAAAGCCTTTCCCTTCAGAGACAGTTCCTCCCACACTGGAGCGAGCATCTCAAGGTTCTGGGGTTTGACAGTTTTCCTTCTGCAATGAAAAACATCTAAAAAGAGATGCAGGGATGTCAAAGAATACCTTCCCTCTACCCCACAGCCAACATGGAAAGAAGAGGGGCAAGTGAAAAAACACCTGTGTTTCTGATTCTTGCCTTTATTCCCCTGGACTGAGGGGAATCTACCACTGACAGGTACAACCTGTGCAGCAGCAGCTGAGCCAGTATTTCCTCATTGCACAGCACCCTGCTCTCCTCCCCTCCATCATCTCACCTCTTCAGATGAAAGAGGTGGAATGCTTCTTAGAAGACTCTGAAACTCTGAGGAACTCTTTAGACTCATTCAAGCCAGCAGGGGAATGGGGATGAGGGGGAAAGAACAGGCAGATGTTACAGCTGCCAGCTTAGGAAAAAGCTGTTTCCCAACCTGTGCAACAGCTTCAGCCACCACAAGTGGCCCTTCAGTGCTTGCAGTGTAGAAGAGCAAGAGGAACAAGGCACATGAGTTAGCCCAGGAGCATCCTAATGTAAGGTGGTTGTGTCTGCTCTGGAACTGTGTGCACATCATCAAAGCTTCACCCACCTCAGTGCCACCTGGTCAGTGAGAAATAGGGACTGGGTGGTGTCAAACCAAAAACCTCCACCAAAAGTGTTGCTCTGTGCATGGAGGTTGTTCTCAGCTTGGCATCTAAGTGAGATTCCTTTGCTGTCTGGTAGCCAGCAGGTCACATACACACGTGTTTAGACGTGTCCATAGAAGAATCCAACCTGCAAATAAAGAGCTGCAGCAGAACTTGTGTGTTTGTTATTACTGCTCCAGACTGAGCCTGTGTGAGGGAAAATCCCCCACTTTCCAGTTGAGATGGAGGAAAGGGAAAGCACAAAGATTCATCCCTCTGCTGTTGAACAGAGCAGGTTCCCAATGATCTGTGACTACCAAACAGTTTGGAGATGAGGAAGTGATGGGCAGATGCTTTTCATGCAAGGAGAATGTAGTTCTCGGGCTGGATTACACAACCATCCACCTTCACTCTCCTGCAAAGCCTTTTCCTTATAGACACTTGACCTGGACTTCTCGAATCTTCCCCTTAAATATGTCTTTCCCATCTCTAATCCTCAACATCACCTTCCCCCTGTAGCCAAGGAGCAGAGACATTTCAGCAGCTCTCCAAAGTTCCCACAGGAGCTGTTCCACCTCTCTGTGGACCTTGTACAGAGGCCAGAACAAGCCCTGCTCATTTTTACAGGTGGAAGGTCTCCAAAGTGGCTCTTGAAAACTTACTATTTAAGAAAGAGATGCTTTTGATGTGTTGCAGCAGACTCAGGTGGGAACAGGTTGGATTTGGTCCAGGCTTTTCCATTCTCCATGCTATGATGTGAAAGAAAGGGCTCAGCTATCCACATCTTCTCTGCCAGCCTTGATTTCAGCCAAAAGAGTAAAGGGAAGAGTCTGGCCACCTCCCTTTTGTCCCTATCATCACTGCTTCTTTCTGATACACTTGATAACAACTTTTCAGCCATCTTTCAAAGCAGTGCTGAGAGCTTGAAAGTCTGAGATGAAACCCATGGTGGTGATGTGGGTTGGTGCCCTCGAGGCCTCCTCAGCTCGTGCCACCCTCCAGCCAAGCTGCTAATTTACAGCAGTTCCTTCAAGGAGGACAGCTCTCTGATCCCCCAGGTAGGCTGTAGGGCTTTTAGCACCAGCCCTTTTGGCTAAGGCTCCTGCTAAGCTCCTTCTCCCTGCCTGCCTGCTCCCAGCTTGGCACTGAAAGCATCCAACCAGCTCAGAATGTGCCCGATCTGCCTTCTCAGCAGGCTGGCATCTCTCAGGGGACAGACCTGGGTGCTTCTGAGGGCACTCACTCTGGCTGAGGCTTTTCCCACGCTTTGGGCATCAATCAGATGTCAGATCTGTGCAGATTCTCAAGTGTCTAACAAAGTCTGACTGTGTGTGTTGGTCTTTCTCACAGCTGCAGCTCTGGCAGGATCATTCTTTACTCAGTTGGTTACAAATGCAGGACCTGAGCCCCTTTACCTCTGTCTGTTTGAGATAAAACTGGCCAAAGGGTTAAAAAAAAGTTCTTAGAAGAGAGGAATTTGGAAGAATATGAGTGTGCTGCTATACAGTGGGGTTGCACAAGCTCTGTTGCATTAGGAAATCAAAATAATGGCCCCTTTTCCCCTGAAATGAGATACAAGTTAGAGCTGGTTTGCTCCTGGGTGTGCAAAAGCCCCTTTGCAACTTCGCTCTCCAGCCTGCAGAGAGGATCATCTCCAGAGCTTCAAGTTGTTGCTTTGTCTTCAAGTTGGAGCACAGGAGAGACAATCCCTACACTTCAGGCTCCTGTGGGGAAAAAAAACAACCCCACGATGCTGAAATCATCCCATGAGCAGTCATAGGGAGCAATGGTGAGATGCAGGTTTGGAGTACACCTGATAGGTAGAGACAGGAGATTCAGGGCCAGGATGAACACCACCTTCACAATCTCAGCTCTGTGGGGTGACAGTGTCTCCTGGAACTCCTACTTGGGCTGGAGTGGCTCAAAGTACTGCTGTGGCTTCCTCACATCTCCAGGTCTAAGTGTGTGGTTTGCAGATGCTCCAGTCAAACTACCTTCTGCTGCTTGAAAAGCTTTAAAAGGCTCAAGGGAGCTGGTTGGAGAAAGAGGCTTTTCTACAGCAAAACACCTCAGCAGCCCCCATACAACCCATTTCATTGCCTGCCAGCCTCTCAGGGAGCACACTGAGCTGGAAACACCCTGGGAGGACACAGCCCACTCTGCCTGTCCAGCCAGGCTGATAGTGCAGGCTACTTTGGAGATGAAGCTTGAGCCACGGTTGACAGGATCTGTCCATCAAATGGTGCTTTGCAGCTCCCTCAGGAGCCTTTGCTGTGCCTCAGCCTTGACACAAACCGATTCCTCTCAGCTCGTCATCAAAGAAGCCTTCCAGCTCCCTAGCATCAGAGCCACGGCAATGCCTCAGGAGGAAAAACAGCTTTACAGGGGCTTGTTGTCCTAAACTCACTGCTCCCCTCTGACCAGGCTGAGCTCACCTGCAGGAAAAAAAACAGAGAAAAAGCTCATGGAAGGTCCCTTATGGGGCTTTTTCCCTTCGGGAACGCCCAGCGGGTACCAAACAACTGCGGCACTCGCTCCCGGCTCCAAGCGCTCCCGGGCAAGAGACGCGGCCGCTCCCTGCCGGGGGACGAACCGAGCCGGGGCTGAGGATGGAACCGAGCCGGGGCTGGGGGGAGCGGGGCCGGGGGGAGCGGGGGCCACGGCGAGCCGCTGCCGGCGGA
>WBNH01000410.1:39660-51350 GCA_013401255.1 Urocolius indicus | reverse complement strand
TGGGATGGGATGGGATGGGATGGGATGGGATGGGATGGGATGGGGATGGGATGAAGTGGGTTGGGATGGGGATGGGATCGGATGGGTTGAGATGGGATGGGATGGGATGGGAGAGAGCCAGGAGAGCTTTGAGGGGCAGCCGGGGTGGGGGGCTGCGGGACCGGCTCGGGAAGGCAGAGCCTCTGGCATCGTCACTGCTCGGCACAGAAAAGGGCTCAGCATGGGTTGTGGCTTCTGTCCTTGGTGCGGGCAGGATGCTGCCCGTGCTTCCAGCAGCCCCCAGTCCCAGCTATGCTGCTCGGCACAGGCTGGTGCTGGGGGGTGCAGCTTTCCAGGCTCACAGCAGTGTTCTGGGCTATCAATCAGAGCATCTGTGATTGTTAGAAGTTGCTTCCCTGGCCTCTCTGTGTGTGTATGAAGAGAAGGTGTGTGGGCCAAAGTGTGGCACTGCCAGCAGGTACCACTGTGGCTTTTGGCTGGTCATTCTCAGCACCACTGTGCAGGTGGTTTGGGAGCTCCAGTTTGTCCCAGTGGTGACCTCCTTTACACCAAACACAGTCTTCTCACCATCTGAGGGGACAGAGGGACTGGATGATCCTTCCAGGTCCCTTCCAACCCTTCAGATTCTGTGGTTGTGATGTGATGGAGTCTCTGTCCCTGGAAGTATTTAACCTCCACGTGGATGTGGCACTTGGGGACATGGGTCAGTGGTGGCCGTGGCAGGGATGGATTCACACTAAATGTCATTTCCAACCGAAACAATGCTGTGACTCTAAGAATCATAAGGAACCCCAAGCCCAGATATTCACAGGGATGTCTAAAACTCCCAACCACGTGGCACAGAGAAGTTCCTGGAGACGTGGGAACCTTTGAGGGCATTTGTGAGCTCCCAGTTAAACGAAGGGCTAAAGCAAATCTGAGAGCAGGTGGCCCTGGGCACAAGGCAGGGACAGCCAGGGCTCCAGCTGCAAGGGGTGGAAGGACCCTGCTACACCCACAGAGATCCTTGGGCACAGCCTCCCTGGGCAAAGGCTTTGTAGCTCTCACCACAGCGAGCTGGATTGGCTGAAAAGAGGAAAACCTGGAGTCTTGAGCAGAGCAAGTGGAAATGCCAGGAGGTGCTGAGCACTGAGCCATCCCCTGGGCAGGGGCAGGGAGGGGGGTCAGGGGCTCAGCTCAGCCATGCTGCTGACACAGGGAAGGGGTGGACCAGGGTTTGAGGCTGAGTAGGCACACGGAGGGGCCTCATTTAACCACATCCCCCACGCACAGAGCGCACGTCTGGAGGCTTGAGAGAGATGTGGTTTGATCATTGTCTCTCCCAGGGAAATGGGTTTTAATGAGGTTTTAAATAATAAAGTGGGATAATTTCCCTGGCTGGCAAGATCATGAAATGTTGATGCCTCCTTTCTCTCCCCAAGTTTTATCACTCTTTATTTTTAGCGACACTTAGTCGCCGCCTTTTAGGGACAAGAAAGAAAAATGCAACAAAGCCACTACTTTAGGGAAATCCACCCCTGGGCAAAGGCTGGGAAGCAACATTCACACAGCAAAGACCCCACAGGGACAGGGGGTGGCTGGTACAGGGTGTCAGGAGTGATGGAAGATGCCAGGATGGGATGCAAGGCTGCCGGCACAACGTGCCAGGATTGGGTATATGGTGCTGAGCGCACGTAGTAGGTGCTGCTGCAGGATGCTAATGTTGGGTGCCCATAATGTGCGTTGATGCTGGTGCTGGCTGCTTGTCCTGGGTGCAAAGTGTTGATGCTGGGGTACCCATCCCGGGTGCGTGTGCTGATGTGTGTGTGTGTGTGTGTTTTGACGTGAGGAAGTGCCAAAGCTGCAATTGCTTTAGGAAGTCAATCGCAAGAGCCGGGGGACGCCTGCGCAGTGTAAGAGCTCGGCTCTTCTCTGCTCCAGCTGCTTTTCCTCTCCTCCTTTTCCCTCCGGTGCCCAGCCCGGAGGCAGCGCAGAGGCGGCGGCCGTGGGGTGTGTTGTGTGTGGGGCGGCGGTGGGGCAGCGGACGGATGCCCGGACCGTGAGTACCGCCGAGCCTCAGCCCGCGGGATGCCTGGGAGGGGGAAAACACACACACACACACATACACACATTACACATACACACACACACACACGGGGACACACGGGCCCGTCGCTCACCCTATGCGCCCAACCCAACCTCCGCTATCTCAACCGCTCGGGTAGACCTCGTTTTGTACAGCCACCGATCCCCCCTCCCCATCCCTCCTCCCTCTGCAGCTCTGCGTGNGGAGGGGTCGGGCTGCGTGTTTCTGTGTGTCTCTGTGTCTCTGTGTGTGTGTGTGTGTGTGTGTCCGTCTGTCCGGCCGCTGCCTGTCACCAGCCCCATGTGCGAGGGGGGATGCTCCGTGGGGAACGGCCGCCGGGGTAGGGGCGGGGGGGGGGATCCCCATCAGCCAGGAGGGAAGGAGCGAATCCTCCCCACCGCATCACCCCGGGGAAGGGCAGGGCTCCTGCGAGGAGGAGGAGGAGGAGGAGGATGCAGGGGGAAGGAGGAGGAGGAGGAGGAGGGCACCCTCCAGCCGCAGGGCTGGCTGCATTGGGGCTTGCCCAGCTTGTAGGGTGGATCTGCTCCTGGGAACCTCCCCGGCACAGGGCTGCCCCGGCTTTCCCAGCACCCACAGGTGGGTGCCAGGGAGATGCTGGAGCATCCACGCACCGGCTCAGCCGAGCTGCCCCCCTCCCCATGCCCCTGGTGCAGAGGTGTACAGAGGCTCGTTGTGGAGAGCCGTCGGTAGCCCTGACCCTGAGGCCAGGGCAGATTGGCTGAGGTCAGGGCAACAGCAGCTCCGGTGCCCACCAGCTCCTCCAGCAGCGGCACAGCCACAGGCTTGGGCAGAGGGATGTGGCTCAGAGGGGTCAAGGCCATGGCTGTCCCCTATAGGGACGTGACACCTGCCTGTCACCCAACACGAGCCCATCGTGGGTTGTGGAGGATGAGGCAGCCGGAGCCACGGGGCATGGGCAGGTTCCCTGGGAAGCTCCCCACTCCCCACCGCTTCCACGAGGCTGCTCTGGCGCAGATCCACGGCCTTAGTGAAGAAACCAACCTCCCTAAAAAAAACCCACCCTGAGTGTGAAGTGAGTGGGAGGGATTCCCCTTGCTGCCAGGGGAGCTGCTTCTCCTTGGGATGCATCTCCACCAGCCCCGTCGACAGTGATGCTCCGTCCCGTGTCCCGCCGGAGCAGCGGAGCCTCAGGCACTCGCTGCAGGGCTGGGAATGCTTTGCTTTGGGAAAAACTGGTCACCCCAGTGGGCACATATTTGAGATTTGGCTCCCAAGGGAGAGCTCCACATCACATTTCCCTACAAGGATTCTCGCTCCTCCGTGTCAGCCCTTCGCCACAAAGTGACTCGAGCCCCTGAACTTCAGCAGATGAACAGCCTCCCTCCCCCAGCCTCCAGCCATGGGAGGTGATGGTGGGGAAGCAAGGGTTCAGGGACACTCACTCAGGGTGTGAGTGACCACTTTGGTATTGGTATTAATGAAAACAAAAAGGATGAGCCAAAGGCAGATAATCAGGTGAAGCGACTGGGACCCAGAGAGGGTCAGGGAAGAAAACACCTTGGCAGAGTCATTCATGCTGAGTCTGCCCAAGAGGCAGGAGCAGCACATCTCTGCCACCTCCCCAAGTGCACCCTCTCCCATCTTTGCTTGGCTCTGGTTGTAGTCTCACTTTTAGGCTGGACTTGGGCTTGAGTTTCCACTGGGGTTGTGCAGCCAGGGTGGGTGAGCTCAATGCTCAGGGCTCATCCCTGTGAGCAACAGGTCTAGAGCTGTGTCTGTCCTTAACCTCTGCAGAGCATGAGCCCAAGCTGCCATGGCTTTTTCACCTTTCATTATCATCTTTGTATCCTTTGGATGCAGTTATTCTGGAAAGCCAGCTCAGGGGGAGGTAAGAGCTGCTCTTGGTGCCTCTCCTGAGCCGTTCACGGGATGCTTTGCTTTCCCCTTCCACCTCCTCTTGCTCCTTGGGCCAGTTTCTTTTACCAGCCCAATCAGCCATCTCCCCCACCCATCCTCAGGCCCCCACAAGCAGAACAGAGCAGGACAGAGCAGAACAGAGCAACCATGGCAGAGCAAGGCCTCAGCCATCACCACCCTGCAGCCCCTACGGGCTCTGGGCTCTGTCCTGGAGCAGCTTCTGGGTGAGCCAGTGCCCAGGGCCCTCAGACACTTCCTATTACTCAGTTCCTTATTGGTCTCTGCACATCTCTTTACACATTTCCATGACAAAAAGCTCTTCAGAGTGGGGGTGGGTCTAAAGCTGGTTGTTTATATGCATTATTTCATAGCTACCTCTTAGTTCAGGGGACAGAGAAGACACTGGACCTCATCACTAGTTCCTTTTCATCCCCCAACATGTTACACCACGTTTTGAGCCCGTGGGGAGGGCAAGATGGAGGAAGAGTGTCTGACATCTGCTGTGGTGTAAGAGGGGAAGAAACTGAACTCAGCAGCTCGTGGGGCCTCCAGCAGCCTCGTCCCAGCCCCAGCCCCTGCCTGTCGCTGCCCCTGCTCCAGGCAGCTCAGCAAACGGACATCCACCTCCTTCTGCACACCATCCTGCACTCCACACCTCCTCCAGCTCTTTGCCATCAGCACAGGGCTTGGCCAGCACGTTTTTTTTTTCCCACCCATCTGCTTAGCTCCAGGTTTCCTGATGCAGCACAGGGCAAGGGGGGCTGCAGCAAGCCCCCACCCTGCACTGCAGCAGCAGCTGGGGAACCACAGCGTTGTTTGCAGTCAGTTGCCCCCCTGGCTGCTCTCCCCACGGGTTTCAGGACAACCAGAGCTTTTTGGAAGGAGCTGGATACCTTAAATGCCACCAGCTCTGTGCCTTGCTAGTGCTGTGCTGGTGCCTGAGCCTTGAGGGGAGTCCCCTGCACAGTCCCCTTCACCCCCCACCCCAGCCTGCCCAGCACCTGGGGACATGGGAGTGGGGGTAAAACTATAGTGAAGGCCAAATCCTGGCTCTTGCTGGATCCAGGGCACCATGTAACACAAGGCAGCAGCCCCTGAGTTGTGGTTGATGCTTTGCCCTTCTGTGAAAGCACCAGAAATAGAATGATTTGTGTTATTTTTGGCTGGAAATCCACTGGGTTCCTTCTTGGCAGGGACTGGTGACAGAAACCTCCCGCCTGTGACTTCGCCCCTCCCCAGCTACTGGGCTGGGCACGGAGGGTGATGCCCCCAGACCACCCTCTCAGCTCCTCCTGGGCTATGGGACCTCAGCCACGCTGGGAGAGCTGGGCAGAGCTCTGCTGCTCACCCATCCTGCAGAGCCTCCTGCCTTTGGCCATTCCCTGGAAGCAGAGATTGAATTTGGGCTGGGGGACAGAGGAGGAGGGTGAAGCAGCAACAAAAACAGTGGCAAAGTCCTTTGGGGTTCAGCTTTACCATCCATCTCAGACATGGAAAAAAAGGGATTTTCCTGAGAGCAGGCAAATGGATGGTGGAGTTTTCTCACCAGCCACCCTTCCAGTTCTTTAACCACCTGGAAACAGCCTCAGTTGACCTTTTCAGGGCTCTCTGTGAAGCTCTGCTGGGTTTGGGGGCCCAGCTTTGCCACACTCCACACTTGCTTGTCAGCACTTGCCTACCCCAGAGGCAGCGACTCTGCAGAGGCTCCTGGGCAGCGATGGAGCAGAGCCCTGACATCCCCAAGCCCAGCCACGTCACAGGGTGCAGGGGACAGGCTGTGGGAGCTCTGACAGCCCCCTCCTGGGGCTGGATTTACTGCTGCTGCAGTGGTGAGGGTCGGGGGGGGGGGGGATGGGTCAAGGAGCCTACAGAAAGGGTTTGTGGTTAAGGGTTTGGGTTTTTTTCCCACTGCTCCCTCTCCTGCAAGCACGAGCACAAGCGGGGCTCCAGTGCTTTCCTCTGGCAGGAGGAGAATGCCCGAGCAGCTTCAGTGCAAAGGGCAGGAGAAGAGCAAACAGGTACATAATGGCATCAAGCAGGCAGGAACCCTGGGAAAGGAAAGGAGAGCTTCGAGTTAGGCTTGGAAAGCAAGGGGAAAAACAGATGTTGGTGTGCCAGTGATGGGGCTCCTGTGCCCTGCAGTGGTACAGATGAGCCCTGCAGCATCCTGAGGATCTCAGTGAGATCCTCAACAAGGATCCCCCACTGCTCCCCTCACCCCAACCCCCATCCCACAGCCCTGACTGGCAGCAGTGCACCCAGCCAGAGTAGCTGTGGCTGCCAGGGCCAGGAGCCACCTCTGTGGCACAGGGGCCATGGCAGGGTGACAGCACTTCCTTCCTCCCCGTGCTGCCAGCTCCTCCCTGGGGATGGCTCAGCCAAACCCCACCATCTTTCTTCCTCTTTGCTTGAGTGTTAAATAACTGGCCTGGCTGGTCTCAGAGGAGCTGCTGGGAGAGCTGCTCATTGCTCATCAAGGCCGGGGGCAGGGCAGAGCATCTCTGCTGCCCCAGCACCTCTGAGGATGCACCTCTGAGGCACAGGGGTCACCTCCACAGCCTTGGGGTGCCCTAGAGCTGGGATAGGGTGTTGAGGCACCAAATCCCCCTTCTCCTGGGTGTTTGCCTGCAGGACAGTCTCCTGGGAGACTCCTTCCACAGTCCCTCAGTGTTTTAACAAAGGGCCAAGGTCTGACGTGGGAGGAAGGTTTCTTACTGGTACCAGTGACAGCTCATCTCTGCAAGCTCTGGCCCAGGAACCCGTGGTGGCACTGGGTCTGGGGGACATGCCAGCCCTGGCTGCTCAGCAATGAGCTGTGCCCTCTGCCTGAAGCCAGAGCTCAGGCAGCGTGGGTCAGGGCTGGCAGCGTGCAGTGGGTAACCCCAGGGGGCACAGGGAGCAGCATTTGGGTAGCTCTGCCCCTGATGCAGTCCCAGCCCAGCCGGTCCTGCTGCCTCAGACCTGCCCTGACCACATCAAGGCCGTGCTTTGGGCAGGGAGTGTGGTGGGATAGCAGGGCCAGGCCTGTCCTCACTGCAGCCAGAGCCACATGTGCCTCCTGCCGTGCCCAGGCAGTGGCTGCCACGCTGCCACAGCTCTCCAGTGGAGTCCTGGGCTTGGGGTTTGTTGTGCTGGGGCTGAGGGGAGAATCACCCCTCAGCTGCATCAGGGAGTACTCAGAGCTGTGACTCCTTTGGTCCAGCCTTTCCCTGTGATGCAGGGTCCCTCCTTCTCACTCCCATCCCAGGTTCATTCTCTGTCTGGTTCCTTGTTTCCTCAGAAAAGCCCATTCCTCATCTTCTGATCCTTGGTCCTCCTCACATCCCCATCCCCCAAACTGATGGAGCTGAGGCAGAACTGTTTCCCTGAGAGGGGTGTCAGCCCCTGTGCCAGGCTGCCCAGGGAGCTGGGGCAGTGCCCAGCCCTGGAGGGATCCCAAAGCCGTGGGGCTGAGGTACTGAGGGCTGTGGGTCAGTGCTGGGCTGGGCAGGGCTGGGACTCCAGCAGCTTCAAGAGCTTTTCTAGCTGAGATGATTCAGTGGTTGTGTGAAAACTACTCGTGCTCCTCCCCTTCCACACAGTCCCTGGGAGCACCTGGAGCTGCCTGTGCTGTGTGTGCTGGGATGGGGATGAGCAGTTCCTGGGCTGGCTGGCAGCATCCCATGGGTGAGGAGAACCCCACCACTCCCTCTGCTCAGCTCTCCTCCTCCCTCCCAGTGCCTCTCCTTCTCTTTCCTCCTCCCTCCCTCGTGCTGCTGGGCTCCATCCCTGCGGTTTGGCCCCTGCTGAGTATTGATTACCCTGATCTGCTCTCACATGGATCATTACCAAATGCTTCCTAGGAGCCTGCCTGAACACCACTGCTGTACCTCTGCTAATAGAATCAGAATTGTCAGGGTTTGCCTTGGTAAATCCCCCAGCAGCCTGTGGCAGCTGCTATTTTTACACTGTGGAATAAAATGAGGAGCAGTGCTGTGCCAGGGCAAGGGCCATGGGGCTGCTCAGCTGGAGAGGCTGATGGGGTCCTTGTGGAGGGTTTGAGGGAAGATTTGACTCAGTGCAGAAATCCACCCCAGCTCCAGGGGAGGAGAAGGGCAAGGAGCAGAGGAGGTGGCTGCTCTGGCATCATCCTCACCCCGGCAGAAGCGCCTGTGGTGGGAAGGAGCAGGGAGGTGTTGGGACACGCTGCAGGGTGTCCCAGCTGCCAGCACCAGTCTCAGTGGATGGCAGAGAAAAACATCACAGCCAGGCAGAGAAACTCCCCCAAAGGCACCAACTGGCTATTGCCACGGGCACAGGCACATCCGCAGCGTTATCAGCAGCACGCGCCCAGCACGGCCGGGGCACGGCCACGTGGGCACCGGCACCCCCATGGCAACACAGCCACAGCACCAACCCCCCCCCAGCCTCCACAGCCACAGCACCAACCCCCCCCCAGCCTCCACAGCCACAGCACCAACCCCCCCCCAGCCTCCACAGCCACAGCACCAACCCCCCCCCAGCCTCCACAGCCACAGCACCAACCGCAACACCGCCACGTGGGCACCAACACCCACTCCCACATTCCACAGGGACCGGTGCCTGTCCCCACTGGGCTGGGGGCTCGTGCTGGGGGGCTCGTGCCTCACCCCTTTATGTTGCCCTTTACGTTCCTCTCCCAGGGGGGAGGAAAAACGGGGCTCAGAATAACTCCTGAAGCTTCCTGTGCCCCCAGCAGGTGGCTGGGACGGGCTGTGGGGATGATGGCAGCTGTGGGGACTCCGAGGTGACCCCACGGATGGAAGCGGCGGGGAAGGGGGGAAACAAGGATGGGCACCTGGCTCCTGGCTCTTTTCTTCTTTTGTGGCTTTGGGTTTGGTGTTTTTGCATCTGAGGAGGAGAAAAGAAACAAAAAAAAAAAAGCCCCAAACAGCATCTTTGGTGAGTCAGTGCTGGGCAGGGGAGCCAGGCTGGCACATCCCCCCTCAGCCCACCCTTGGGCAGCAGCCCCTTCCCTCGTTGCCCATCATCCCATGGAGGCAGCCTGGGGTGGGAGCTGCCGAGCAGCCCGTGCCCACGCCGGGGTCGTGTCTTGCCCAGCCCTCCCCAGCAAAGCCGCTGCCTTGGCACCAGGGGTTGCTCTGGCACGGCTCTGCTGGCTCCGTGATGGGCTGTGGCCAGTGCCAGGCTGGCCAAGGAGCCCTGGGCTGTTGCCCTCCTGGCTGTGCCAGCCCCCCGGGTACCATGTGCATGTGTGTGTGTGTATGTGCCGGGGTTGGCTCGGTACCGCTGCTGCCCCGTTTCCCCGCCGGGGCTTTCCCAAAAAAGGCCTGAACTCTTGGGTTGAGTTTGCCACTTCCCTTACCACTCCCTTTCCTGTCAGAGGATGTGTTGGGCCGCTTTGCTTTTTCTCTTTCTCTCTCCTTTTTCTGTGCCCTGGCCCTGCCCTCGGCCCCGGTGATGCCACGCAGCCCCTGAGCCGGCCAGGCTCTCCCTGGCCATGGCCAGGTCGCAGGTACGGATGCTCTCACCCTGCCCACGACGTCCTCCCACGGCACACGGCACGGGGTGGGTGCCCACTGGGCTCAGCACCCCTGGGTGCTGCTCTGTGCACCCTACAGGGCTGGCTGGAGAGGAGGAGGAGGAGGGAGGGTGTTGGAGGGGTGTTGTGGCTGCAGCTCGTGGCTGCCGTGGCCCTGGCACCCCGACCACAGCTCCCGCTGCAGCCGGCACGGGGCGAGCTCGGGGGCTGCTTTGCAGGGCTGGGATGGGGCTGAGCAGCTGGAGCCTGGAGGTTTCCCTTGGAATGGCATTTTGGAGAGGGGTCCCGTGTGTGCTGGAGGAGGGGATGGGGTGGGTCAGGCTCAGTGAGGGTGTCACAGGGCCCAAGGGGCACACGGGGACTCTCAGGCTGGGTGCTGTGGTCGCTGCCAAAGGCTGCTGGGGGGGCTCGAGGGGCTCAGGGGGTGTAAGTGAGGGCAGCTTTTGAGGGTGTCTCTTCCTCTCTGCCAAGGAAACGTCCCCTTTTTGTGAGCTCTTCCTCTTTTCTCAGCCTCACGCGTGTCCCCTCCTTCCCCTGGTGCTTCCTGAGCTGCTGCTGCTGGGCCCCGGGGCACGCGGTGGGCTGGGGGCTGCTGGGAGCTACTGGGAGCTGTGGGGGCATCCAGGGCTGCAGGAGGCTGGGAAAGCAGCCCTGCAAATCCATGAGCCAGGGACTTTTTGCAGCCCCACAAGCACCCAGGATGGGCAGCGAGCTGGTGCTGTGCCTCCTGGCCAGGTGCTGAGCGTGGGCATTGGGAGAGGATGCTCATTCCTGGGGGATGCTGCTCTCTTGTCTCACTTGTGGGTCCCAGCTGCAAAGTACCTGGGGGTTCCCACAGAGCAATGCCACGGGGTCCTGTCCCTGGGGTGGGCAGGGAGGCAGGCAGGGCTTCCCCAGCCCTCAGCTCTCCCTCCTGCTCTCCCTGTTCCCACGGCCTCGGCACCACTGGCTGTAGTCAGTTCACAGAGGGGTGAGTGGGCTCAGCAGCAGGACACGGCCGTGGGAAGGGGCAAGAGGGGGCACAGGGAGAAGGAGATGGTTGGGGAGGTGAGGAAGCAAAGGAAAAGCCAAATAATGAGGGGATTAAATGGACCTGAGGGCAGAGCAGAGCGAGAGGGAGCTGAGCAGGGTGACAAGGTCACAGGCTCCTGCCAACGCTCCGGGCTATAAATAGGGACAATTGGGAGTGAGACACAGACTCTCTCCTTTTTGGTTGCTGCAGGAGGACGGGAGCAGCGGGAGGGAGCTGAGGGAAGCGCTGCCAGGCCGTGGCTGTGCTGGGGATGGGGCAGCCACAGGCTCAAAGGGAGGACACCCCAGGGACAGCCCTGTCCCCAGCTGGGACCAGCACCTCGGCTCCATCCCCCTCTGTGTAGGACTCAGCCCCGAGGTGAGGAGACCTGGGGATGGGGATGCTCGGGCTGAGGTGGCTGGGGGCTCTCCCAGCCCTCTGCCGCCTGCTCCCATCCCTTCCCCTGGCAGAGGAAGGACGGTGATTGCTGGCAGGGTCGGCTGTGACCTCATCCAGACCATCACCCTGTGCAGAGGTGGATGCTGAGCTCCTGCCCACGAGCATCCTGGCTGTGAGCTGGGCAGGGACAGACAAGGATGGTGCAGGGACAAGATGAGCAGGGACAGACAGGGATGGGATTGGGCAAGGACAGGTAGGGATGGTCAGGGACAGGCAGGACCCATTCTGCAGCCTGGTGCAAAGTGCTGGACTCAGACAACACTTGACAGGGGATGAGTTTTGGTTTAGAGCTGTGATATTTCCCCACACACCCCATTTCCTTCCACTCACATGATGCCGTGGAGCAGCTCTGACTTCCCCATCCCAGACCCAAACTGGAGAGGGGGCTGGGCTGTGCTTGCCCACAGCTGGAGGGGTGCAGGGGAGCCTGTGCTGACCACCCCTCTCCTGCCCAGCCAGAGCAGGGGAGGGGGTCCTGGGCCATGCATGAAGCTGTCAGAGCATCTACCTACGTGTTTCTCCTCCTTCTCCCTTCCTTTTGTCACACTGCTCCTTCCCTGCCATACCCTCTGCCTACAAAGGGCTTTTCCTGGAGTCCCTGGAGCCGATGGAAGTTGGGGGGGTCCCTCTGTGAAGGTCACACACAGCTGCTGTTGTCCCCACTAGGGTGAGGCCGGCCGCAGATTGGTCCCTACACCCTGGGGGTAGAGAAAGGTGGGGTCCTCATCACCTTA
>WBNH01000410.1:14982-39598 GCA_013401255.1 Urocolius indicus | reverse complement strand
GGGGGGGTCCCTCTGTGAAGGTCACACACAGCTGCTGTTGTCCCCACAGGCTGCGGCCCGGAGGTGGCAGGGTCCTTAGCCCAGGGGGGCTCGGCAGGACGGGACGGCTCAGCCACGGGCTGGGGGAGGCTGAGAGCAGCAGAAGAGCCCCCAGAGCAAGACCCAACCCCGTGCCCTGTGTATGAGGCTGGGACACAGGTGAGGGGGTGACCAGCTCTGGGGGGCAGTGGGGTGGGAATCACAGTGAGTCAGTGTGTGTATGTGTGGGGAGGAAGGCTGAGGGGGACCTTCAACACAAAGAGTTTCACCTAAACACAAGGAGAAGCTCCTTTGGTGCTGGGATGAGGGAGCCCTGGCCCAGGCTGCCCAGGGAGGGTGTGGAGGCTCCTTCTCAGGAGGTTCCCAAACCCTCCTGGACACATTCCTGTGCCCCCTGAGCCAGGGGAAGCTGCTTGAGCAGGGGCTGGGGCTGGAGGAGCTCTGCAGGGCCCTTCCAGCACCCAGGGATCCTGTTTCCCTCTGGGTGCTTGCACACAGTGGGGACAGAGCCCCTCATCTCCCCACTGCCAGGGCGCAGGACCCGCGTTTGCAGGACACAGCTTCCGATGTCCCGGCATGAGGCTTCTCCGACAACGCTGCAACCCGCCAGCACCCACCGGCCCAACGCCTGCTGCTTCTGCTGGTGCTGCTGCTGCAGCTGCTCATGGTATGTCCCACCGCCAGACCACCCCACTCAGCCCCTGAGCATCGCCCACCCTCCTCATGCTGGGTAAGGATGAGGCTGAGCCTGTGCCCCATGCTCTGGGTTTCCTGCAGCTCAGAGCGATGGGTTTGTGTCTGAGAGCCGTGGGGATCCTCAGCAGCCCCCAGCCTCTGGAGCTCATGATGGGGATGAAGCCTCCAGGCTGCTTGTGTGGAACCTCAGTGTAGCTGAGGTGGCTCCTGCCCAGCAGCCACAACACTTGGCAACACACAGAGCAGAAGGTGGCCCCGGGAAATCCATCTAGCCCCACACTCAGGGCTCTCCCAGGATGGACAACACCATGTGGGTTGTGCCAGGAGCTGCCCAACCTGTGCCCCCCACAGCCTGCCCTCCCCAGGAACCCATGGGCACAGTGCTGTGTGGGCAGCAGGGTTTTGCTGCCTGGTTTGGGCAGATGAAGGCAGGAGGGGTACTGGGTTCCCCTGCCCAGGGTCACTGCTGCCTGGTCCCTGGGAGCCTTCCCAGGCAGCTCTGCCTCAGGGCAGCAAATGCTGCCCAAAGCCAGGGATGTAACCAGGCACTTGGATCTCTGAGGATCCCCAGCTCCTTGCTGTCTGGGTAGCCCAAATACTGGAGAGAGTCCCTCTGCTCTTGTCCACCCCCAGCATCAGCCTGCTCTGAGATCGCTGCTGGCTTTGGGCTGTGCTGCAGCTTTACAGCATCGAGTTCAGAGGAGCTGAGCCCCGTGCCAAGTCCTGGTGCCTCCCAGCACCAATGCCTTGTGCAAACTCCCCATGTCCTTGGGCCCATCTCACCTGATCCTCTGTCAGTTCCTCCCAGAAGAGCCCCAACCATCTCACTCCCAGCCACTGCTGCGGGCAGCGGGACCCTTCCCTCTTCCCCTCCTCTGTCTGCAACAGCCCACGAGCACAGATGGGACAGGAATCCCTCCTGTACCCCCTTCCCAGGGCAAGCAGCCACTGGTGGCAACCACAGGCAACGAGCCACGAGGGCAGGGCTGTGCCCACAGCCTCACCCACCCCTGCCCTGGCTGCCAGGGAGCAGTTGGCACGTTGACTCTCGTGCGAGGGGCCGGTGTCGCAAGTAGGAAACGCTGCAACTCGGAGCCCAAGGGAAGCTGGCTGCTGGCCACCAGCATCCCGTGAGGGGACAGGGGACACCAGCCACCCCCCAGCACCTCCATCCTACACTGTGAGCCGGGGACTGAGCTCTGCCCACAGCCACTGTGGCACATGGAGCAAAACACGTCCCCCACAGGGACAGCCAAACTGCCCCTGGCTTCTGGGGAGGATCCCAGTGGGGTGGTGCTGGTGCCCACAGAGGGGATTTGGGGGGAAGCAAAGGGCCAAGGTGGGGGGTCTGGGTGCATCCCCAACACCCCTGACTACCTCTGTGTCTCCCTGTCAGGAACGAGGACCGGAGGGGAGCGTGGAGAGCATCCCGGGAGACCAAACTGGAGACCATCCCAAACTGTGAAGCGTGGTGAGTGACAGGGGCAAGGGATGGGGCGGGGGGGAGGGCTGCCAAGGCACAGCACAGCACCCACTGCCACCCTCCCTAGCACCCAGCCCCTCATCCTACCCGCTGGTGCTCACGTCAGGTTCCAGATGCTGCTTCCAGCAGCGTGTCCCTGCTTCCCACTAAGGAACAGGGAGCCAGGGGCTGCAGCTCTCTGCCATTGTGGCCCCTTGCAAAGGGAAACCGAGGCACACAAGGGCCTCAGGGGCTTTTAAGCCACGTCCCAAGGTCAGAGCCTCATTCTGCCCTTGAGACCCACTGCCCAAAGCACCCAACAGCCACAGGAGGGGAGGAGATGGGCTGTTCCCAGGGGGTTCAGGGCTGCAAAAGGAGTGGAGGAGCAGCAGCAGTGGCAATGTCCTGAGGCATAACTCCTCTCAAGGAAGTGTGGGACAGACAAGCACCCACTCCAGGAACACTGAGCCCTTGGGGGATGAATATAACCTCTCACCCAGCAGGGTTAGGGGGCAGAGGTGTTAATTAGCCACTGCCTGTGATTGGCCCTGCCCTGCTCCAGCAGGTGTTTGCTGGGGAGCAGCCTCCCCCTGTCCCTCACCTGAAAAGGATGAGGGATGCAGGTTGAGATCCATCTCTTTCCCCCTTTAACTCAGAGGTGTCATTCTGCAAAGCAAACAGCTTGAGCTTCTTTTTTGGGTTTGCCCAAGGTAGTACCAAAGTCCATCCCAGCTTGGGAAGCTGAGCTGGGCCAGATTCCCCCCCCCCCCACCCTGAGCAACCTCCCAAAGCCTTGTGTGAGAAGCAGAGAAGGACCTGAGGGGCCACATTCTGCCTCCCCGTACCATGGGGCAGTGGCTGAGCTGTACGAGCAGGGACGCAGCGGGGAGCCCACAACCTTCCAGAGCTGCCCCTCACACCATCCCTTTGCCTTCTCCCGGGGGCTTTGGCAGCGTCAAGCCCACCCCAGACGAGGTGCGTGGCTGGGCACAGTCCTTTGAGAAGCTGATGAAGAGCCCGGCGGGTCGCAACGTCTTCCGGGAGTTCTTGAGGACTGAGTACAGTGAGGAGAACATGCTCTTCTGGCTGGCGTGCGAGGAGCTCAAGAACGAGTGCAACAAGCACACCATCGATGAGAAGGCCAGGATGATCTACGAGGATTACATCTCCATCCTCTCACCCAAGGAGGTATGGGGCTGAATCCCCTGCGGGGAAGGGTGGTGCTGAGGGTTGAAATCAGGCTGAGGGGTTGTTAGTGAGGGAGGAAGGCTCTGTGCTGGCTGCTGGGATCAGCAGGGGATGGGGTGAGGATGAAATCGGCAGGGTTGTGGGTTTGCTTCATGTTTGTGGACAGGGATGGGGATGGAACCCCCCCCCCCCAGAACCCCTGGAGCTCAGCCAGCAGCAGGACCATGTGCTGGGATGTGCTGTGGGGCTGCAACCTGCGGAGGGCACCAGCGGGCTGAGGATGCTGCATCCCAGCCCCTGGCATCCCTGGGTCCTCCTGGGGATCCCTGGAGCCGGGTACCAGTATGGCAGCATCCAGCCCCCTGTCCTGTGCCCAGCAAGGGGACATGGGGGGCACCCATGGGGTGACCTCATGGGGACCCATGAGGAGACCTCAGCTCTCCCCTAAACATCTCATCCCCGCTGTGAAGAGGCTGAAGCACTCTGGGCTCCTCAGCTCTGTCCTCAGTGCCACGTTGATGCCTCATTTCCCACCAGAGCAAGACCAGGGAGGGGTTAGGGGCTGAGGGTTTGTCTCTGGGAAGGAGTGGAGGGGGTCTCTCAGCCTCCTCATGGCTGTCCCTGCTGCCCAGGTGAGCCTGGACTCTCGGGTGAGGGAGGTGATCAACAGGAAGATGCAGGAGCCGTCCTCTCACACGTTCGACGACGCTCAGCTGCAGATCTACACGCTGATGCACAGAGACTCCTACCCCCGCTTCCTGAACTCTGCCATTTACAGGTCGCTGCTGCACAGCGTGTCCCGCTCCTCCTCCGAGTCCTGAGCCCAGCCTGGCCCGGTGCTGGGAGGGAAGGCTCCATCACCTCCTCCCCTCCCTCTCAGACCCACCAAGGGCTGAGGGTTTGAGCTTTTTACTGATGAAGCGTTGAGGCTGAGGCCTGGGGCTGTCTGTTAGCAGCACGGCCGGGGCTGCCTCGTACTACTGAACCCAGCCTTGGGGAGCCAGGACCCTGCTCCCAGCTCCCACTCTTTGGAACAGGTCACTTTATTCCCCTGTCCAGCACACCCGGGGACAACAGCAGCTCCCCATTTCCCAGCTGAGCCCCCATGCTGGGGCTTGGAGGGGGTTATTTTTTGGGGAGGGGGGGAAGGAGGTTGGTTGCTGTTGGGTTTTTTTTAACTCTGGGTTTGAAATGCTTTTATTTGTTGTTGTTGTTGTTGGCTTTTCCTGGGGGACTCGAGGAGGGGGTTGGGGAGAGGGGACTCCAACAAATGTCTGTGTACAGATAAAGACTTGTCAGGTTTACACTGGTGGGTCTGTTTGAAGGGGCCCTGGGGAAGGAGCAGCCCTTGGACTGGGGTCAGGGGAGCTGGAGGGAACAGAGGGCACCAGCACCCTCTGTCCACAGGCTCTGAGAAGCTGCAAGAGCGGCCAGAAGGGACTGTGGGGCCTCAAGGATGGGCTGGGAGAGGGGAGGAGGGATTATACCCAACAGCTGCCTCCTCTACCATCCCCATCACACAGGGGACACCCCACAGCCAGAGCACCCTGCTTTTGTGGACCTCAGCAAAGGGGGAAAATGTGGCTGGGGGTTATTTGCCCCTCTTCCCCTGCAGTAAATCCACCAGAGCCCTGAAAGCCAAAGCTCCCTACAGTGAGGAGAAGCCTCAGGGTCTGCTCAGGTCCCTGGGAGCAGCCTGGCATGGAGCAGCAGCCAGGCCAGAGCTGCCAAGGGCTGGGAAGGGGCCCAGGGACCACGTGTATGACCTGAGGAACAGGAATGGGAGCGTTTCACCACTGCCCAGGGTCCTGCAGCCTGGCTCAGCCCCACTGCAGAGCTGCACAGGGCTCCTTTTGCTTCTCCTCCTCACCCCCAACAGCCCTTGCTTTCCTATTTATCTGCCCCTTGTCCTCCCTCAGCCCCTGCAAAGACCCAACCAGTGGGACCTTGGTTCTTTTTATTGAAGATATTTTTTAAACAAACAAAGAAACAAATTCTCTTGGCTGCTCTTTTTTTTTGTTGTTGTTGTTTCCTTCCTTCCTCGTGGCCCAACTGGGGGGAAACTCCTGTCAGGAAGGGGACTTTTGTTTGCCAGGCTGGAAATACAGGTCAGGAGAATGTGGTTTTGAATGAGAGCAGAGAGAGCTGCTTTGGGCAGGAATGTGGCTGGTGGCAGCATGGGGGGGTGGTACTGGCAGCTCTGCCCCCAGCACTGGGGAGGTTTTGAGCTCAAGGTGCTTGGTGTGGTCTGTGAGCAAATGAAATAGTCCCAAAACACAGCCCAGGTGCAGGTTTGGGTGAGGGGGAGCTGAGCACCCCTGAAGCTGTTTGAGAGCAGGGCAGGGGGTGGGAGCCTCTTCCCCCTACCCTGGGGAGCTCAGCCCAGGGACCCTGCTGCCTCCAGCTCATGCACTGCAGCTCTTGCTCCCACTCCTGGCACTTTTGCACACCTCATAAGCCCATGTTTGCTTCCTCAGTCCCCCTCTTCTTTGTGCAGGGACCTCCCAGGCTCCTTGGCAGATGTGGCACTCAGCTTTGCTTGGCTGCTGGCTCCTTCCACCTCAGCCCTGCCAAGCCCTGGGCTGAGCTCACTTCAAACCTCAGCTGCTTCTAAAGCCAAGTGCTAACAGCTCCCAGCCTTCTCATCCCCTCCAGGTGATTCTCCTCCTCTGGAGAATGTCCTGTACCTGCAGCATTTCCCCTGCTGCTGAGCCTTTCCAGCCTGGTGTCTCAGCCCTCAGGCTCAGAGCAGGAAAGTGCCTGGGGCTCCCTTTTAACTCCAACCTACCTTCCCCCTCCTTCACTCACAGCCTCTCCCTGATCAACTGGTCCCAGGTTCCCTGCAGGATGGGCCAGGGTTTGGCTCCAGTGTTTAACAACCCCCTCAAGGAAAAAGTGCTGCCTCAGCTCCAATTGAAACCTCCTTTGGTACAATCTGAGGCTGTTTCTCTTTGTTCTATCAATGATCACTAGCAAGAAGAGACTGACCTCCCCTTCACTGCAGCCTCCTGTCAGGGAGTGGCAGTGTTCCTGGCTCCCCTCAGCCTCCTCCAGGCTCAGCAACCTCCATTCCCTCAGCTGCTCCTCATCACACTTCTTCCCCAGCTCCAGTGCCCATCTCTGGCCACTCTCCAGCCCTTCAGGGTCTGTCTCCCAGCTCCTGAGCAGTTCCACACCACAGAAGCACCTCAGGCCCAGGGCTGAAATAAAAGTCAGAAACTGACAAAAATGTTTAATATTAGTCTGGCAGAAAAAGCAACTGTACTCAGATGAAAAAAATAACGACTAGATGTGGGGTGATTTGTCCAGTCCTGCCCTGCAGAGGCCCTCACACACCACAGCAGCAACAGGAGGGCTGGGCCGTGGCGAGGGGGCAGCACAGCTCAGCAGAACTGCAAGAGAAGGGAGTTGAAAGTTGAGTTAGAAACCCTCAGTGGCAAGGGAGAGTGCCTAGGAGACAGGGATGCAGGTAGTGATCTTGTTGCTGAAGCTGGCAGGGGCTTGGGGATTGTTCAGAGGGAGGGTTCAGCCACAGGGCAGGAGCCACAGCTCCACTCTGAATCTCCCTGCTGTGGCTCATTGGTAGCAGCATCATTCCTGCTCCCCCTTGGCTGAGAGATCTCTGCTCACCCCCCAGCTCTGTGCACACAAGAGCATCTGGACAACCCTGCATGTCATCAGCACCATCTCTGAAGGGACACAGGGAGCATGGGGAAGCTCTTGTGAAGCACAAGAGGGGATGTGAGGAGGGAGGAGGGAACACAGCAAGACTTGCCCTGGCTGTCTGCAGGGATGGGGTGAACCCAGAGCTCCTGCCTGTGTGTGGAGAGGAAAGATGCCTTGGCTAGAGGCAAGGAGTGTTTGGCAACCCCCCCTGAGTGCAGCCCAGCACCCCTGAGCTCCAGGGCCAGCCCCTGGCCATACCTTCCAGCGGTTGCCACACTCGTTGCACACGACGAAGGTGGTCATGGGCTCGTCAGAGCTGCGGGTCTGCACCTAGGGAGGACACAAGGGAGAGGTGAGCACGTGGCCCTGGGGAGCTCCCTGGCCCTGCACCCACCAGAGACTCACTGGCAGAAATCCCTGACAGGCTTGGGAGAAGGAGCAGAAGGAGCTTCCCTGGAAAACAAAGCTGGGTATGGTTGGGGCACACACACATCCCCCTACACACACCTCGTGGCTCTTCTCTATCCTGGCACTACCCAGAGTGATGTTTTGGGGCAGGAGATCTCTCTCCTCACCCTCTCTGCAGCCAATCCTTTGTGGGTGTCTCTGGAGGAGGATGTACCCATAGCCTGTCCCTCCCTGGGCAGGGATGGAGCCAGCAGTGAGACAAAACCCTCAGCCCATTTTGCTCCACAGCAACAGATGAAAAAGAACACTCAGACTCTTCCCATCAGAGCAGTGCCATGTCCTGGCCTCACAGGAACACACTGGGGTACCAGGTTCTGCACATTTCCAGTCTGGTTTGTGTCTGAGCCATTAAGGAGCTCTGATATTTAACCCAGATGTGGCTGCTGCCTCTGACTGGCTCTTGCCAGAAACACACACTTGACTAAAAATGAGATCTTCATGGCATTTGGACAGCACAGGGCAGATCTACACTGCAAATACTGTCACTGCCTGCACCACAGGGATGGCAGAACCACACTGAGGGGTGGTTGTTGTGATCTACCTGTGTAATTGCCCAACATGCAAGCCACTGTGTGCAGGATGCAAGCTCCATACTTTGCAGGTGTGCTGGATGCCTCAGTTCTGTAACTCTCCCCCCATGTTAGTGCTTGCTTCCCAGTGCTTTCAGAAATGCCAGTTCAGAGAATCACACAATGGTTTGGGTTAGAAAAGACCTTTAAGCAGCTCCTGGAGTGCACCCCCTGCCCAGCCCAGCACTAACCCCTGGATCTCAGCACCTCAGCTCCACGGCTTTGGGATGCCTCCAGGGCTTGCTCACATGCCCTCTGCCTGCTCACATCACTGTTTCATTCCTCCTTGCATCTGTTGCACTTTGTTTGATTTTAAGTAAGTTGGGATTAGTCCAGCTCTAGCTGATCTACATTCTTAATGTGCACTTTCAATACCAGCAACGTGCCTGCCTCAGCCTCTGCAGCCTCTCCCCTCTACACTACTCACTCCTTTCTTGTCTGAAGCTCCACATTTCCAGCAGCTGCATTCGACCTGCAGCTCTTCCTGAGTACAACCCCCTGTCCTTCTACACAGGAGCCAAGAAAAGTTGCTCAAGCTCCAAGGAAAGATGTGTGTACTGTGCTAAAGTAGCCTCGAGGGTACAAAAAGGGTTCTCTGCAGTAGTGGCAGAATTTGTGCTGTGCTGCAGAGTCCATCAAGGAGCAGCAAGAGCTCGTGGCCAAGACAGAGCATGTCTTGGGCAGAGACCTGCAGGGGGCAGGAGCAAATCATGTCCTGGGCAGAGATCTGCAGGGGCAGGGACACTAACCTGGGTGTAGGTGCAGTTCTTCTTCTTGCATTTGCCACAGGTGAAGAGATCAGTCTGTGTCCCTCCTGTCTTGGCCATCTGATGCTCCCGGATCGCTTCCTTGGTCATGGCTTTCCTGATCTCTTTCAGCTCATTACTGGCCATTTCCTTCCAAAATAAAAAGCAATTAAGTCACATCTGTCCAGTTTTACCCCCACACCCACTGCTGTGGAAAGAGTCAACGGGATAGGGGGAACCTAACAGATGGGCACTGAGTCAGAAAACCTTTCATTCCTGATCTCTAGTTCGTACCCAAGCCCCTGAGATGATCTGAAGTACCAGCCTACTCTCTCCAGTGCTCTCTCCCCACACACTCCCACAGTGGCTGCTCAGAAAGCTGGCAGCAGCCCAGCCCCCCTGCTTCAGCAGATCACACAGGACACATCCCCTGGGAGAGGATCCCTCACCTCTGAGGTCATGACAGCGATCTGCTCGGGGCTGATGGCCCCACACAGCACGTTCCTCTTCAGCTCAGGGTTCTTGGAGTCCTTCAGGTTGGAGATGCGGCTCCTCACACGGTTCTTGTACTTCATGTCAGTGTTCTTCACATCCTGGTAGATGCGTGGCAGCCAGTCAAGGAGCTTGTGAGCCACCCAGAGCCCTCCCAGCAGCTCCTGCAGCCTTGGGGAATGGGACCCAGTGGAGGGTGCTGGGACTTGAGGGCAGCGGCTGCTCTGGGGGGTTAATGCTGGATGTGAGAGCAGGTTTATACAATCCCAGAGCCCAGGGGCTTTCTGTTGTGGCCGAAATCACCTTTCCTTTCAGTTACACTCAGGTTCTTCAACCTGCTTTTTCTCTCAGCAAGAGAGAAAGTCCTTCCACTAAGAGCCCAGCTGCGTCTCCCACTCCAAAGCCCCCAAGCCAAGCAGACTCCTGCCTCATCTCACACCAGCACACAACTGCTCCTCATTGCTGCATCCTTCCTATTGCTCTGCCTGCAGCAGCACAGGCCCTGCAGCAGGGAGGCACAGGGAAGCTGCACACCTTTGGAAGCAGACCTGAGAGCAGCAAACAGCATGTTGCTGGGGGTTACAGTTTGTTATGGGGCAAACAAGAAGGAAATAACCGTGTCCATCGCACCAGCTGCCAACAGCTGGAACCTGACCCAGGGCCTGGACAAGCAGAGCTGCAGCAGGACATTTCTGCAGAGACAGACTGTTCCATTTTCCCCTCTGAGGCATGGAGGCCCTGTACAGTAAGGATATATTCTTCAATCTGGGCTGCTATGTGCTCACAGTCGGCACCAATGGCGAGATGATCATCTGCAGGGCAAGAGAAACAAGGAGGTGTGTGACTTGCAGGCAGGCAGCAGGGCCCCAATGTCACTGCTTCTGAGATACAAACCTAGAGAGTTTGCTGGTTTCATTTGCATGCTCTTCCCATCAACTGGCATCTTGGCCTTTGCTCTAGCTGCCCTTGGATCCATTTGGAAAGGGAATCAAGGCTTTCTTTCTGTCCTCACCTCAAGGCTCTGCCCCTCTCCTCTTTACCCACAGCAGTTAAAACTGCAGTAGCTGCCATGAGTGTGGACACTGGGTGTGTAACCAGCACCATGCAGCTGGGAAGACAGGGCTGAGTAGGGCTGAGCTGAGTGAAAAGACTGGAGGGGACTCCTTCCTGGCCATCAGAGGGAAAGGCTTTTTCTAAGTTACACACAGGATTTACTGCAGCTATATCAACACACACAGAGGAAGGCTGGAAATAAAGACTTTGAGAACTTCTCCATCTGCTGTCTACATTCCTTGGCTCCAAATTAATCCAACTCTGCAGTTGCTTACACCCCAATTTTCCAAAGGGATCTGCAGTTTGGACACAAGCATGTGCTACAGCTTGAGGGGTTTAAAGTCTGACTTTCAGCAGTGCTGAGCACTTGCAGTTGCCTCTCACTTCAGATGGCACAGCCTGAGTGCAAGAGTCTCCCCTTCCACCCCAGATCTCCCAAGCACAGGGGTGTTTTGGGGAGTCTAAGAGCAGATGGTGATTGGCACAAGCATCATCACCAACCACGCACTGAGCTCCAGCTTCATTTTGTGCCCCAGGGGTAGGCAGAGATGACAGCTTCACTTCAGAGCAATCAGACAAGACTGAGACCTAGAAAGGGAAGTGAAGAGCTGCAGACACAGCTTCTGGCCAGACCACCCCAGGCTGCAGAGCAGAACACCCCACATAACCCCATGTGGGACACGTTGCTGTGCCTCTGGCTCAAGGAAGGGTCTGAAACACTGCAACAGCAAACAGTTTGTCAAAGGGGTGACAAGGGGCTCGACTGAGCTGATAGCAATAACCCTTGCAGATCACTCTTCCCATCTCAACTCAAGTCCTGATCTAGGTGGGACCTGCTTTGGCAGGAGGGTTGGACTGGATCTAACCCCTGACATTCTGTGACTCAACAAAACTGCTCCGGAAGAGCTGAGCTACAGGCGTGTCAGCATGTCCCAGGAGGAGCTGTGAGACCCCTTTGAGGCCAGGCAGGGCTCCCCCAGCACTCACCATCAGCCTGCAGAGCTGCTGTCAGCATCTCCCTGCACTTGTTGCGGACGGCGTCGCAGGTGACGGGCGCAGGGGGGAAGGTGGTGATCTTGGGGGTGGTGGGAGTCTTGGGAGCCTCCTGCCTTTTGTTGGAGCTAAAAGAGAAACTTCAGCTGTGGCAGAATGTCTCAGTTTGGGTCACTGAGAGCAGAGAAGGGATCAGCAGGTAATGTAGCCAAACCAGTGAGAGGAAAACAGTGCAAAGCTCTTCGTCCTGAATCAGCACGTGGAGCAAGCCCAAGCCCATGAGCTCTGCTGGCCACACAGGGCTGCAGCCACAGAGCAGGACTGCCACCAACCTCTGTCACCCAGCACAGCACAACTGCTGCACCACTGGGCTACTCCACTGCCAACAGTTCAAAACCTCATCAGGCCCTTTTAAGAAGCATCCACAAACTGTTCAGGTCAGAGCATAGCAGGAGGCTCATTGCTGGCTCAGATAGAATTGATACCCTCTATGAGGGAGGCTGCATCATGAGCTTACTGTGCTTCTCTTTGAGCAGTAGCTGAATAAAACCACTTTTTACCAGCTGCTTTTGCTGGTCAGCACTGCAGGAGGCTGTGAAGGAACAGATTTGTGTCCAAACATTACAAATATCCTGAAGCCATTAGACATCATCAGTAACTCAAAGACACTTGAGACTTCTTGAGACCATCAGCACTGTTGGTTTGGTGGCACAGCACACAGAGGAGGGCACTTCATTCCTCTGTGGCTTCCCAGAACAACAAGTCCATAACTGCTGTCAGAGAAAGGAAGGAGAAGCAACCACTAAGGTTAATCTCAGCTGGTTCAGCTCCTCACATCCTGTACTGCCAACATGTGAGCAGCAGAAAAGAGACCAGCTACACCAAGATAGGACTCTGGTTCTCTGTGGCTGACGTGGAGTTCAGCACACTGCCTCCTGGGGCAGAAATCAGAGAAGCCTCCAGCAGCCCCTCCAGAAGGAGCTGCAGTGCTGAGGCAAAGAAAATGGCTCCTGCAGCTCTTACAACCCACCACAGCAGAACACACAGAAGGATTTTCCTTTCTCCTGCAACCTGGATGAGACTCAAGATTGCTCATCTCAAGAGGAGCATCACTGCACAGCCACACAGCTTGAATCACAGAATCATTTGGGTTGGAAAAGACCTTTAAGCAGCTCCTGGAGTCGACCCCCTGCCCTGCCCAGCACTGACCCATAGCCCTCAGCACCTCAGCTCCAGGGCTTTGGGATCCCTCCAGGGCTGGGCACTCCCCCAGCTCCCTGGGCAGCCTGGCACAGGAGCTGACACCCCTCTCAGGGAAACAGTTCTGCCTCAGCTCCAGCCTCAACCTCCTTTGGTACAATCTGAAGCTGTTGCTTCTTGTTCTGTCAATGATTACTGGAGAGAAGAGACTGACCCCAGCTCACTGCAGTCTCCTGTCAGGGAGCTGCAGAGAGTGCCCCTGTCTCCCCTCAGACTCAACATTCCCATTCCCTCAGCCTCTCCCCAGCACACAGCCCCTTCCCCAGCTCTCATGCCCAGCTCTGGCCACACTCCAGCACCTCAATGTCCCTCTTGCAGTGGGGATTTGCCCTTGCACAAGCCAGGTTAGCACAGGACTAAGAACTGCTGCTTCACTCACAAAAAACCAACTTCATTTCCACCCGCAAACAATCACAGGCACAGGCAGGGGAACACCAACTCCTGCCTCAGTCAGGTCATCTGCCACCTCAGCTGACTGGTGAGAGCCAGGGTGCAGCATGGCCACCCAGCCCTGCCTGTGGGCCAACAGACCCAATCACCCCGGGGCTGGGCTTGCTGCCAGGCTGGATGTCACAGGAGACCACCCCCCCAGGCAGCTCAGGTGGGCACACATCCTCAACATTGAGGCCTCTTGCCCATAAAGCCCAACATCTGCACATGGAGTTATTTAGCCCTGCAAATACTGCTGGTAGATTTGGGCTATGATGATTCCCAGATGATTTTATAGAGCCTTTCCTCTCACTCTGTTAAACCTAGACAGCAGAACAGCACTTTTTTTTTTTTCAGCAGTGATTGCTCTGACTTTGGTTGTTTGGGCCATAAAATGAATAGTATTTCTGGCCAGTGCCTGGTAACATTAATGCAGTAAGAGCCAAAGGAAAAGAGAGAAACCCTGATATTTCACCCATGCTGTATGAAGATCCAAGTGGCTTGGCAAGTGCTGTTAACTGAGTCACTGCTGCCAGTTCTTTGCCATCAGAATGAATCTGTTATGAGCAGGCACTTGCACTACGCTGGAAGGGACTAGTCAGCCCCCAGCAAAACAGCACTAAGCTGGAAACCTTCCGAAGCTGCTGCTGCACAAACAGAGCCAGACAACTTCAGCAGCTTCACCTAGGAGTCTCCACTGGGATCCTAAAGGCTGCTGGATTTTCACAGTTCAAAATCTCATCAGGCCCTTTTAAGAAGCATCCACCAGTGCATCTTCAGGTCAAACCATAGCAGGAGGCTCATTGCTGGCTCAGATAGAATTGATGCCCTCTATGAGGGAGGCTGTATTATGAGCTTACTGTGCTTCTCTTTGAGCAGTAGCTGAATAAAACCACTTTTTACCAGCTGCTTTTGCTGGTCAGCACTGCAGGAGGCTGTGAAGGAACAGATTTGTGTCTAAACAGCTCCAAACATTCAAAGGCATTTCCACTGCACAGAAGACACGTGAAAATAAAAAGGACCAATTTAGCAAATAATCAATTAGATGATGATCTTCTCCCACCTGGGATGTGCCCATCGCTGTGGGGTGCTGCTGTGCTGCAGCAGCTCCGTGCAGATGGCAGGCAGCACACGATGGGGAGGATGTAGCAAAGCATGCACAGGGCAGGAATAACTCAGCTAGAAATCACAGCTGATCGTGTTGCACAAAACAGTTTGGAAAAATGAGACTTCCCAAAGGACAAAGGCTTAAAACCAGACCTCCAGTGCAAGGGAACACTGAAGGGAGCAGAGGGGGTTGCAGCAGGGAAGGCTTGGGAGACACGTCCTGCAATAGTGGGAAAGCTGTTGCAAAGGAAGATGGCAGGGAAAATCCTGCCACTTGAAAGACAACAGTGTGAAGAGATGGCTTTAGCAAGACAGGTTGTGATGCACGGCAAGTTTCAAATCACAGAGGTAAGTTAGGAATGAGAAAGTACTGCCAAGGGCAGCTGTGGGAATGTCTTACCCTGAGGGTTTGCAGGGCTGTCAAAGAAGAGCTTAGAGAAAGGCCTGGCAGGGACAGCTTGGGCAGAGGCTGTGCTGGGAAGGGGAGGCAGGAGAAGCTTTCCTGAGAGCTCTTCTAGCTTTAACTTTTGTCTCACTTTGCAAGCAACAGTGACACTTCAGATGTCCCAGCACAAGGCACCACGTGTGAACTCAACGCTGACCTTCCCTTAAAGCCAGGTCTGCAAACTGATACCTGCCCAGGTCACACTTGATTTTCAGGAAGGTTCTATCTGCAAATGCTATTTAAATGGTTATTGCCTAGAGGTGGGGGAAAAAAAAAAGCTGGATAAGACACATAGTTCTCCCATTTCTGTCAGCTGATGAGTAAAGACATTCATCCCCAGACACTGGGATGTCACATCTGCCCTGAGATGACAACTGCTCACTCACGAACACGAGGCAGACTCCTCAGCCATTCCAAAAGCTCTACAGAAAGTCAGTATTGAGCTTCAGAAGCTCAAGATTAGAATAGCCTAAACACACCTAGAAGGTTTATTTCAGGAAATCCCTGTGGTTCACACTGTTGCTGTTAAACAGGGGAAAGAGCCTGTAAATCTATCCAGGCAACACAAGTTTATCCATTAAAAAAAAAGGGCTAAGCTGGAACAAATAGTGGCAAAGCAAGAGCCAGGGTCTGCAAGCAGAACTCAGGGTTGCACTGGAAGAAATCATGGAAGAGCTGATTTCAGGCCACTGATCCAAAACCTCCTAACAAAGGTGGTTTAGAGAATCCTGGAAAAGACCAAAGCTCCTGCTGCCAGAGACAGAGAAACATTAGATATAGCCCATAAAATGTACTACACTAATGGTCTAAAATACCAGAGCACAACAGAGTGTGCTTTGCATTACAGTAATGCAGCATTTAACCTCCCAGGTGCCAGCTCCACGCTGGCTGGCTCAGAGCCTTCAGGTCTCTATAGTCACTACAGAGGGATTTCTACATCTGTGTTCCAGAAAGCAAAGACAGGTTTCAGGCCAAGAGCTCTTCAAGTATTTCTCCCTGACAGAAGAGGGAGGTCTAGCCAAAATCTATCAGACTAAGTGGCTGAAATATCTGAATACAAGCTGATCTCTTTGGTGTCTCGACAGCAGCCTCATCTGAACACTGAGCAGTTAGTCAGACTCCACCACAGCCTGTGCTTCCAAGAACAAAGACTCTTCACTGCTAATAAATTCTCCAAGCAAATCAGTAGTTTCTTTTTGCAGCACTGAAGAACAAGCATTCCTGTCTCTGTAAAGAGAACCTGGCTCAGACTGACACCAGGAGCTGGCCACTTCTGCTGGTTTATGCTACGCTGATCCATTTGCTTCTGTTTATCCTTCCCAACCAAGGGGATGCTTTGCCATTCAGAAGATGGAGGCTGCATACATGTAGAAAACATCAAGGAGGGGAAAAAAAATGACCCTGCAGAGCCTGGAGCATATTCAAGGCTCAGGGGAGCACCAGCAGCACAAGCCTGAAAGCTCCACTCCACATACCCCAGCACAACTGTCTGACTAAGCAAGGGGACAGTGGGCTTTTGCCTCTCTACCTACAGCCAGGCTCCTGTTCCCAGGGAAAATACTACAAGCCTCAGCCTTCAAAGCAGATGCTCCAGCAGGTCTGGCTCCTTTTGCTCATGCAGTGTCTGCTGCCACTGTGCACAGGGAAGGTCTCCTGCTTCCTTTCCTCCAGGCTTCACATTCCCAAAGGTCAATATTCCAAAGGTTAAATCAGAAGCTGCCCTTTTTCTCCTGGCTTGAGCAATACCAGCCAAATCAGTAACACTTGCCTTCCCCTTTCCCCCATCAGGAACAGCCAACAGGCACTTCCATACGCATGCCTTTACTGTGGAGGGGAATCTGCCTCCCTTCACCAGTAAGGGCATGCACAAAGGCTCTGACTCATGACTCAGTTCCTACCCTCACCAGCAAAGCAGCAGGACTGCAGCCTTAGCACTCCACAGCTTCTGGCAAACTTGGGAAACTGGCTAAATCACTTCAGGGTTAAACCTAGGAAGCACCCAGCCTCCTGGGACCTGAGGCTGAGAGGAGCCTCTCCCCTCTGGAAAAGCTTTAAATGCCATTGGCCACCCTCCCCTTTGGTCACTGCCTCCACAAAATAAGGGCAAAATAACCTTCATTCTAAGGAGTTCAAAGTTAGCTACAAGCCAAAATACAAAACAATGCAACACACAGGAACAGGGGAACGTTCTACTGGTAGAAAAAAAACCACATCAGCATATAACCAGGAGCAGAAACCCATGACATCAGATGTGAATGGAGTCAAGAAGCTCACTAAAGCCACAGGGTTCTGCTGATGTGTATCTCTGCATTCCAGCTTGTGAAAGGTCTCTGAGGAAGCCCAGACTGCTGGTGCTCAATCAGGAATGGAAACAGGAGAAATCCACAACCCAGACACTTAAAAACCAGAAGAACACTACAATTCAGACTCTGTAACTCCCTTTGGTTAAAGGGAAACATTACCTTTGGTCTCTGGAGTTCCCAGTTTCCTTTGAGGATGATGTTGGCAAGGACAGGCTTTTCTTCTTCTCCTCACTTTTCTCTTCAGATGCATCTGTATTCAAAAGAAGAGAAATGGATGCTAAAGGCTTCAGAACTGGTCTTTATGCTACAGCCCTGCATACACTAATCAACATGGGCCTAAGGCAAGTTATTAGCCTCCCAAAAGAATGAGGAGACAGTAAAGCCTCCTGTGCTTTTCTGCTTGCCTCCAAGTAGAAACTCATTCAAACACAAGCAACGTCTTTCCCTGACTAGGAGATAAGCTTCCTCACAAGACACAAGGAGTTTCTCTCAGACACCCTGGCTGCTGAGTACAGGTTAGGTCAAGTTCTCTAAAGCACCACTAAAAGCAGCATTTCCAGCCACTACCACCTGAAGGGAAGGGCCAGTACAGGCTAACCCTTTGGGGAATACAACTTACAGGGTTTCCCAAGTGCTGTTGAAACCTTGGAGAGGACTTTCATTACACTGTAGGACAAGTTTGACCCTGAAATAAGCTGTGTCAGCCTAGCCAATACACATCAAGCCTAAGGTGAAGTGACAGTCCCAGCCAGGACAGGAAAACACTCATTTAGCCCATCAGGTAAGAGGCAGCCCTGGGGAGCAGGCTGGAGCCAGCCACACATTTCACCTCACCTCAGACACCACATCCCCCTTTCCTTTATCACACACAGCTGCCCAGAAGAGCAGTTTAAAAAGAAAGGAGTGTTTGAATTTACTTTGCCACAGTACAGAGTGGGAGACACGTGATCTTGCCAGCAAGACACAGATAGAGCTGCCCTTCTCATCAACCATAACTCCTCAGGCCGTGTTTGTAATCCCTCCATCTGTAACTTGATGTTTGTTTGTGCTTTATCAGCACTGAAATTCCTCAGGCAGAATTACAAGCTTCTGCTTCTCAGTATTCATCACCATGAAAGTCTTCCCAGCAGGGAACAAGCTCATGTGAATGTGTCTATGAGGTGTTAAACTGAGATCCTCCTCCAAATCATCACTCAAAACCCTTTCCTTGGCTGACAGCACAGGCTGTGTTCATGCCACACAGCACACAAGCAGTGGCAGAGGGCTCAGAGTGCAGATGTTGTTTCTACAAAGGATGCTTCCAATTATTCTGTGGGCAGATATATGTTAAGAACAGTCCTGAAGCTTTCAATGCCCTCTCAAGGAAGAGCTAGCTAAACAGCAGCTACACCTAGATGAATGCACGACAGACGGTGTGACTGCAAAGGCTGATCTGCTGGAATATGCTGGTCAGATCAACTGAGAAATCCAGGCTCCCACTGCCATCATCCCCTCCACAAGCTGAATCTGACAGGAACACGCTGATTCTCTCACCTAGAAGCTTCTTCCAAGATTTGATGAGGGATTTGGCAAGTGATATCACTTCTTCATCTGTGCTCTGCTTCCTCAGGGCGTTCACTGACATCCCAATGCGGGTGGACTGCAAGGGAACACTCAGGTGAGTCACTCAAGAGCAGAGTCCTTACTTGTTACTGACTGAAATCAGAAATAAGCATGAAGAAGTCAAAGCAGTGACCAAGACATGAGGTGTCCAAGGACTTTTAGAATCATTATTATCTCCTTACAGCTTCAGAAGGGTGAGATGACACTCTCCAGTTTAGTCAGAAACAATCCTGTGGCACACAAAGCCCTCCTCACCCACAAACCAACCCCTCCTCTACACACCTGCAAATTGACATTCAAGCTTAAGAGTGAAACAATTCAAGATGCATATCCTGAGCTCTGGATTGCCACTCTGTTCACACCTCCCCAATGTCCCAAGTAGCACCAATGTGAAGACTTAAATAACTTCCCTTGATGTTTTCTTCCATAAGCTGATCTTCCCTCTTTTGAGAACCTCAGGAAGGATTGGAGCAGTTACCCACATTTACTCCATCAGCTGTGCACAAGCTTCAGGCAGCTCACGGTGGTCCAGAGCTACTTAATGTCTCTTTTGACGCTTTGAGTGAGGAAATGTAACAGCTTTATCCAGACAGCGTTTCAGACTCACCCAGATGCAGGTTTCAGCTCTGCAACTCACCTGCAGCAGGTCCAAAGTCATAGGCATATTCTTCAGTTCCTTCAGTAAATCCATTGCACCGTCCTGGAGAGGAAAAGAGAAACAGAGTGAGTGCCTCAGCTTTGAGTAAAGAAATGCAACAGATGGGAATAAACTCAGAAAGTGGAATTCAGAGAGAAAAAAACACCAGCAAGCCTTCCCTAAAACATCAGCAGGATGACCCCTGTCCCAGAGAGAGACAGGAGATCCCACAGTCTGGAGGCAACTGAGACATTGGAAAGGACAAAACAGAAGAGCACTGGAGCACTATAGTTCTTGGCTGGTGCACAGCACAACTGCAGCATTAGTTTGTTACCCTTATCTGTCGAGTTTATCACTTTTAACCTGAAAAATACACTCTGAATCACAACTGTCCCCTCAGCACAGCCCTTAAGGGTACTCCTACCACCAGACTCACTACGTTGGGGTCCCCATGAATGATGTCATTAGCTTGCAAGAGCAGCTTATCAGAGTCACAAGAGCTTCAGGTCACTCACCTAAAGCTCAGCATCGTTGCCCAGAGACAGAGCTAGAAGTGTCCTCTCTCTACAACATGAAAACGTAGCTGTTCCCCATGTTCTCATGTTGCTTCCCCACTCTGCTCAGACAAGAGCTGACAGCAGCAGCAAATGCCTCAAGGTGTGATGCTAAGAGGTGGTCACTTGAAACTCAGTATACAAAGTTGTCTTTGCATCAGCTCTGCATCCCAGAACCCAGCTCCAGAAAAAAATACATGACCAGGCAATCTGTAGATACCTAGAATTGGTAGCCACTCAGGCAGGCAGGGACAGAAGCACCAGCCAAGCCTCCCTTTAGCAGCACTCAAGCAGATCACAGCCTGCAGCGTGCCTGTCTGTCTCCCTCCATTCAGCTGTCGCTTTCCTCCCAGCCCCCTTCTACCAAACAAGGCCTTCCAGTGTTCACATTTAACAGTTCAAAACACCAACCACTCCGAGCCCAGCACAAGAGCTACCAGAGCCTAGGACTGTAGAGAAGGGAAGCAGCCCTCACCTGACAAGCCCCATCCTCATCCCATCCTCCCTCATCCTCATTTTTGGGATGAATCCAAACTGCCTGTGGCCACCTTACAGAACAGAGGCTGAGGAAGCCAAACCAAAGCAGAGTCAAAGCTTTGAGCGTGCACACGAGCGACTCACAGCAGTGCAAACCACACGTTACCGTGCCTGGAACCAGCGACTTCCCACTCGGGTAGTTTCACACCTTTCTGTTCCTTCATCAGCCAAGTGGACTCCATTAAGTCCAGCCCTTTAACACCCCAAATGACCAAGGGTGTTCCTGTCTCCGTTACCAGCGATGGAGACCGCTGGCACAACCGGCAGCAAATGAGGATCCACACATAAAAAAAGAAAGACTAGAGCAACAAAGAGGACCACTCCAGGCAAGCATCCTGCAGGGAGAGGCCATCAGTTAGCTGAGAGGAAACAAACAGGCCACAGTGGCTTCAGTAACCATGTAAAACGCCAACCCAGAGGAAACGTTGCATACCCGCTCGTTTCAGAAGCTGCCTCTGTCTCAATGGGGCTTGGAAGCAAATGCTGCAAAGCTGCTCCTTTCCTATTTCAACAGGGGCGTTGAAAACCTGCCATCGACAGGAACAGACATCACAGGCCGTGCGTGGCTGAGCCCAAACGCGCTTCGCTGGGTTGTTATGACAGCTAACACAAGCGCCAGAGCCAGCCCAAGCAGCCAACAGCTCGCGTGACAACCGCACCCAGCACCCCAACACCCAGACACCACGCTTCCCCTGAACCATCCCCAATCCTCGTCCTTCACCCAGACACCACGCTTCCCCTGAACCATCCCCATCCTCATCCATCACCTCCCACTCCCCACAGCCCCACACCACATCCTATGGCAAACCCTCGTCACCCAGCTCGCTGAGGCAGCGCTTGCATGATGCTTGTTGGGTGCTGCTCCTACAAGCACCAGCTGACACATCCTACCAGGGGAACCCCTGCCGCTGTCCCTTGAGAGACAAACTCACCCTGCAAGACCCCTCTGGTGTGCAGAGGGCAGCGAGGTCAGCCCTCAACACTCCAAAGGGCACAGCAGAGTGAGCAAAAGTGTGTGTGGGGGGGGGGGGGGCTCACGGGACAGGGATGCAGGGGATAAATACAGAAATATTGGGGATAAATACAGAAATACTGGGGATAAATACAGAAATACTGGTGTTTTGCATGAAACAGAGCCCTAGACACTGTGGGGTTGTGAGTGAGGATTCCCCTTCCCAAGGGGACATCGGAGGAGGGTTGAAGATGCTCCCCAGGAGCACAGCGTAAGCCCCAAGGTGCTGTGGATGAGCCAGAGGATGGGGGGGGGGGGGGGCCCAGTGGGGGGGGGGATCTCACAGCACACAGGGGGGAAACACAGAGCCACCTCCCCAAAAACGAGCGGTGGGATGGAACGGGGTGGATGCCAACACCACTACAACGGACAGGCAACCACTGCAACCAGGGCATGGAACCTCAGCTTGATGGCGAGGAGGCTTCTGCCCTACCACGATAGAGAGGGGAGACCCCCCCCCCCAAAAAAAAAAAGGGGGAGCGGGGAAAGGGGGAGACCCCATCACAATGGGTGTGGGAGGGGGGAAAGGGGGGGGTGTCTTAGAGCAACGGCAACGAGGACGGGAGCCCCGGGACAGCGGGAAGCTGTGGTGTGCCGGAGCAGAAGCCAAGGATGGGGAAGGTGCATCAGCCCAGCGGGGCTGCGGGGGGGGGGGGGGACACCCACTCACCGCACTCTTCTTTGCCACCATCTTGTCGAGGCGCCGGGCGATGCGCACGATCTCCTCCTCCCCGCCCATGGCGGAGCCCAGGGGCAGGGGGAGGTGGAAGGCTGCCGGTAGCTGCCCACCTCAGCCCCGGTGCCGCAGTCCGGGAGGGAGGGATGGAGGGATGGAAGGAAGGATGGCGGTGGGAAAGGCACGATGGGACTCGTAGTTCTCCGGGCAGCCGCCCTCCTCTTCCTGCCGTCCTCCCGCGGGGTGCTGCGGGAGATGGAGTTCCCAACCCTCCACAGCCTCCAGCTGCTTCTCCCCTGGTCCAGCCCCACTCCCGAGACACCCAGGACACGCGTGTCTCACGCTGCTGTGGCAGGGCTGCAGCGGCTGAACCGGCTCGTCTCAACCTCCTCCGGCATAACCCCCCCCATCCCCCTCGGTGTTACTGAAACTGATGCTGAAACCCCAAAAGCCGGTGTGGGAACACCCTCCAAGCCTCTGTTTTGTGACTGTATGGCAGCGTTGGATGCTCCTCAAGCAACGTTTGTGTGTGTCAGCCCACACACGCATCCAGTTCTCTCAGAACGTTGCGGGCATCATCTCCTCAGAGCTTATTTCCACAGGGTATGCACCTTTAATTACAGAGGAGGGGTCTTCAGGACCCTCTGGTGATGGTCGGCTGGATGTTCCTTCATTCCAGAGCCTGTGCGTTGTCACTGTATTTGTAGAGCTCGTTTCTTCTCAAGCACAAAGTTCCAGTGTCTCAGTCTGCACCTACGTCACCCAGGATGTCTCCAGATCGTTGACATCTGTATCCTAGATGTAAGACAGCTGAAGCAGGCAACAGGTGAAGCCTATAAAATGATGGCAAGAACAAATCTTTCCACTTTAAGACCATCTGCATCAACACTCCTTTTGCTAATTAGAAAGCTGCATCCCTTTATTGAAGCACTGGTAACATCAGGGATGCCCCTGAGGGGCTGACAGGGCTGGATCCTGGGTGCTTCCTCATCAGGATCCTCTGCCTGGTGTGAAGATTTGAGTAAACTATATTGAGTAAAACATCATTCATTCTCTGACACGTGGCAGAGTAGGGGGTTTGTCTTTACCAAGCTCTGATCCTTCTTCAAAGATACAGCCCTTACCAAATAATGCGTATAAAGAGGCTGGGGCTAACTTGTTGATGATGGCCTCCCCTCCTCAGGCAGAGGAAATTATTCCAGGACATCCTTTATGACAACAGCATGTCTGTCCTGAGTCCATATACATTTATTTCAATCAGTAGCTTCTTAGTATTAATCCTAACTACACAGCCCCTCTGCACCTGGACCTACATATTCTCTCTGCTACGATATTTTACCTGATTACAGCAGCACAGCCTGAGGGGTGACTCAAATCAGCCACCCCTGTGATGCTCGGGGCTGCTGAAGCTGCTCCAACAGCACCTCAGGAGCATCACCCGAGGCTTCCAGCCCACAGCAGGTCACCCTCAGCACCACAGCTCAAACAAACAGAAGGATGTAGAGGGGAGGGATGGTTTGGGGGTGTCCATGCCAGGCCAAGGAGCCCCCCTGTAGATGGCACTCGTAAGCCATGCGAGAGCAGCTGTGTTCCCCCCCCATACCCCGGAAGCTGTGCAAAGGGACTGGCTCCTGAATATGATTGCTCTCTCCAGCTGGTTCCTGGCAGGGGGAGCATTTCGACGCCTCCTCTTTCACAGCTGGCTCTGCAGCCCTGGCCAAGCGCGGATGTTTGGGACAGGGCCCTGACTGTGCTGGTAAAGAGCGGCCGTGTCCTGCCCCGGCGGGGCTGCAGCTCCAGTGACAGCATGGACATGTGCTACGTGTGGCCTCAGGCTGCACAGTTAGGTGTTGGGAACCAGAGCTCCCTGAGCTCAGCTCCAACCCTGCTCTGTCCTCTGGCAACCGAGTTGCTGAAGGCAGCTTTTAGCTCTGCCAGCACAGAAAAGTGGAGAGTGTTGAACAAATCGGTCCTAAACCTCTCCTGGGTGGCTGTGCCTCAAAACTCTCTGTTAGGTACCAGCTTGCTGTTCTTTATGGCAGCTCACGTGGGGTTGGACAGACCTCTGAGATCCCCTCGAGCAAGAGAGCTGCTCCCCAGATGTGTGAGACACGTTTCGATTCATCCCCAAGCCAGGAGAGGTGGCCCCAGACCAAGCCTGAGCTCCAGACCCTCTCCCTGCCATGACACTTGGAGCTACCTTGAAACTTCTTGGCTTTGCCCCACGTTTGCAAACGCAAGTTCCCTCCAACCCGCCGTCTGGAGCCTCTGCAACATCTGGAAAGCTTCCATCCCTTGGCAGGCTCTGGCTGTGAAGCAAAGGGGTACCATTTTGGAGAGGCCCACCTCTGGAAGGGAGGAGGAAACAAATCCCAACCAAGAGACCTTCAGGAGGTCCTTGGAAGCGGGCAGCTGCCCGTCCTGCGTGTGGGCTGGGGTCACGCCGGTCCCTTGGCGTCAAGAGGCGCTCTGGAGCGGCACCGCTGCCACTTGTGAATGTGGTTTTGTAGCACTGCAAATGCAACGATGGCTCCTGACCACAAGTATGGCCGGGGGGACGTGTCTCAGATTCCAGAGCGCACAGTCACCGACGCCGAGCGTCGGCACCCACGTCGCTGCCTTCCTCTGAGACACAGACCCGGCACCTCAGCCACAGACCCAGCATCCCAGTGACAGACCCAG
>WBNH01000410.1:0-14702 GCA_013401255.1 Urocolius indicus | reverse complement strand
CTCCTGCTAACCCTCCCGCCCCCCCCCCCCGCCACTCCCCCCTCCCCACCCACTCCCCCCCCCCCACCCCCCCTCCCCCGGTCAACACAACAGTGTGAAATCCCTTCCCAAGGGTTAACAGGCCGGGTGTTTGCAGAGCGGGGAGTGTTTCTGGCTGACCTTGGCTGGGAAGCAGCGTGGCGTCGCTCAGCCCGGCCTCCCGAGCAGGGAGCCGCTGGCCATGGCGCTCCCCGAGCCTGGGTGGAGGGAGATGCGGAGGAAACCCCACCTCCGAGGGAGCCAACCTGCCACGGCAGGAATTCCCACAGAAATTCCCGCTCGGGCTGAGCTGTCAACGGGCTCCGTGAACTTTCTGTTACCTCTCGTGAAAGCGGCTACTTGAATGCGCTAAAAATGGAGCAGGGGGCAAGTCTGTCGCTGGAGCTGGGCTTAAGGGGAGCTTGGGAGGGGGCTTTAGATGACCCCTGTGCTCCCACAGAGCTTGGGAGGGGGCTTTAGATGACTCCTGTGCTCCCACGGAGCTTGGGAGGGGGCTTTAGATGACTCCTGTGCTCCCACGGAGCTTGGGAGGGGGCTTTAGCTGACCCCTGTGCTCCCACGGAGCTTGGGAGGGGGCTTTAGCTGACCCCTGTGCTCCCACGGAGCTTGGGAGGGGGCTTTAGCTGACCCCTGCACTCCCAGAGGCACTGGGGAAGCGGCTGTACGTGGTGCCTTGCTGGCAGCTCCCTTGGCAGGCACAGAGAGCTGCTGTGGAGCCATCACCAGAGTTTGCTGCAAAAATAAAACCCTCACAAAACCTCACCTGGAGTGGTTTGGGTTTTTTTTCCCCATCCCTCTGGGCTGCACTGTTTGCTGTGAGTGTCTCTCAGCTGATTCAGACCCTGCAGGTGGGCTGGGTCAACTTGGATGAGCTGTCTTTGCTTCCAAGTATCCCCAGCAGATCCAAGTCACCAGCATCTGTTTGGAGATCGGCCACCCAACCCCTCCCTTTCTCTTGCTCCCAACCACCAGAAGCTCAATCTGGTCCATTTCTGGAGAAGGCAGAGATGAGGGACTCTGCTGGGCCCAGCTTGGCCCACCTACACCCATGAGACCCCCCCCCAGGCAAGCTCTGTCCTGAGGCACCTCCTAACTTCAAGGGTGCTCCAAGATCTGAGTCGTTGAGCTCACAGACTGTCCCTGGGCAACACGCTGGGCACTGAGGCCCCATCCCAGGAACAGCAGACAGCAGGGAGCTGGTAGACCTTCAGCCTTCTCCCAGCACCACAAACAGCAACCAGGAGATGGGAGCAGCTGCCTTAGGCTGAGCTTTTGAGGGGGGTTGACATGTCTCCCCTCCTTTTCACCCCTATGAGCCTGTCAGGGCTCCTGGCTCTGCTGAGTTGGGCTCTTGGCCATCTCCAGTTGTCACAGCAGCCACCACAGAAGGGCTTCTGCACATTGCTGGCGAAGCTGCCTGTGGCCAACCACCCTCCTGCACTGGTGGCCAAGGTCAGTTCCTAGCACTGACCTCCCTGAGTACTCAGCTGCACCTCCCTGAGCTCAGGGCAGCTCAGATTTGGGAGAGGAGCAGGAGAGAGGCAGCAGAACTGATCCCTTAAGCATGACTTTGGCAGGGTGAGGTGAGTGCCTGGACTTGATGATCCTGAAGGTCTTTTCCAACCAAAACAACTATATGATTCTGTGACCCTGTGCCAGTCCCAGAGCAGAGGCAGGGATCTGCTTTCTATCCCCCTCCTTGCTGCTATCCCCCTCATCTGCTGGCTGTAGTCTCCTAGCCCTGGCACCAAGGACGTTTGACCCCAGAGGACAAAATCCTCCATCCAAACACTTAACAAACCTGGAGAGTTTGCATTTCTTCCCTGCAGACTGTCCTGTCTTCTCCTCTGAGGAGCCAACCGGCCACACCTCATCTGGTAGCACAGACTCTCTGAAGACAACAGAAGCCAGTGTGGCTCCCAGGAGATGCCGCAGGCTCCGTGTCCTCTGCTCCCCAACCTCCCTCTGCATCATCTGCCCGTGCCTGGGGAACACTACCATCTGGACCTCCTGGGACAAGTCCTGCACCAGGAAAGGCTGCAGCAGGCAGAGGGGAACGTGGCCAGGACCACCCTGGGTGGTGGCCCAGCCTCTGCCACCCCACAAAACGAGGAGCATGGAAGGAAAGATGCGGAGGAGATGATGGTTCCCCTGAGTCCTGCTCACCGCGAGCACCGGGGTGGAGTTTGGAACTCCAGCTTTGCAGATGCTCTTCGGAGACACTTTGGATGTTCCCTGAACCTCCCTCCTTCTAATGATTTTAATTACACTGGCTGCTGTTCAAAATAACCATGACATAGAGGGGAAGGAGTGCTGAGCAGCAGCCTGTCACGCTTCGAGAGGTGTTCTCAGGGGATGCCAGGCCAGACAAGCAGCTGCTCCAGAGCTGAGCCAGACAAGTGGCTACAGGCTGCCAGGCCACACTGGCCACTGCCTCTGAGCCCTGGGCTCTGGGCTGGCTTCTGTGTGTGTGTGTGCGTGAGAGCGTGTGCTAGCGCTCAGGTCTCCTTTCTCTCCCCCTCTCTGTCTCCTTTTTATTCTCCTCCATAAAACATAGGAAGTTCAAGCCATTCATTTTGCTATTTGTGTCTCCCTCCCCACGCCCCGCTTCCCTCCCTTGCCCCCTGCAGCCTCTGGGCTCGCTGCTTGCCCAGCATCCTTGACCCCGAGAAGTCTGGTGTGTCTGCACTTCCCTTTTGGCCCATGGATAGTAAGGCTCTGAACTGGTGCCTTGATAAGTCTGCTGTGGGAAGGCAGGGGCTCCTGGGCTCTCACACAGGGCTTTCCCATGTAGCGTTTCCTATGCTGTCCCTGCTCTCCACTGTGATCTCCTGCCCAGGGTGGTGGTGGGGAAGCTCTGTGGATGGCAGTGCCCTTCCTTGGCAGCAAGTCTGTCCTCCTCAGGCTCTCGTGTCTTGCTCTGTGCCAAAAAGCCACAGCACGTGGGGTGAGGCACCTTCTCAAGAAGGATGGTTAACTTCTCACGGGCTAACGTGGCACCTCTCAGCTCATGCACAGCAAAGGACTTTGACCCTCTCCCCAGCCTCCTTTACAAACAGAGCTCTGATATGGTCTCCCGCAGAGTTTGGGGTCGATGGGTCCCATGTGCTGCCTGTAAAAGAGTCAGCTCATGGCAGGGCAGCTTGGGCTGGGATTGAGACTTGGGTCTGAGGCTGAGACAGGGATTGACTGGCAGAAAGAGAGGGTAAGGAGAGGCTCAGTGAGGAGGTCTGGGGCAGCACAGAGGGGCCTTTTTTTTGCAGAAATACCCTCCCCTGAGCTGCTGTGCTGAAGCACAAGGCCCTCAGCATTTCAGCCATGGACAGGGGTCGTGGCAGGGGACAGGGGTCGTGGCATTCCCTCTGTCACCACCACCACAGGGACACAAGGATAGTGGCAGTACAGACAGAGACCAGCGAGACAGCAAATGGGCAGCATTTGGCCTCCTCCAGCCATGGCAGGTTCCCCTCACATCGAGTGCAGCTGTGATCTAACAGCTACCAGAGCTCCTAGGGCTGGGTCTGCACTCATGCACCTGACAGGGCTGCTGGGTGAACTGGGAGAAATGGGAGGAAGACCCGTTATAGCCCAAGTCAGTAGGGCAGGCAGCATGCCAGAGGGCAAAGGCAGCGTGCTCCCTGCCTTGCTTCTTCCCTCCCTTGGAAACCCCTTGGACAGCCCTTTGCCCCATGCTACAAGCACAGTGAGGCCAAGCAGAGCCAGGTCAGTGAGGTTTGGCCGTGCCCTCTGCTCTCCAGCTCTATCCACAGCGATGGGATGGCAGATCAAGAGCCTTTCCCCCCCACCGCTTATCATCCCATCGGCACCTCTGCAGCCGCCTCAGCTGCCCCAGCACCGAGCCCTGATCTCATCAGCACACCACACACACTTGCAGCTCAAACAATAACCTCCTTCCCTGCCTGACACAATTCCCAGAAACGTACAGCCTCCTGCTGCAGCCTCCCTGGGGGGCAGCGTGCCAGCCGGCCTGTCGGCACCAGCACCGCCACGGCTGCCAGCGCGGCAAGCGCGGCCCCGGCACCGAGGCACCGCTGCCAAAACAGGGCTGTGCTGGGTGGGGTGAGGTGGAGGGAGAGGCCAAGCTGGAGTCCTTGGGGCCATCTTTTAGCTAGATATGCTCAGGAAGACCCTCTCCTCTTTTCTCTGGGTGTTGGTGACCGGGTGCTTTGCCCTGTCCCAGCCACTCCACCGAGAAGCCCGTGATGGAAGCTCCCAGCTCGGCTGCTCTCCCTCTGCCCACGTCCCTGCTCATGGGGCTAGGAGGCAAAACTGAGCCTCATCTGCCCCAGTTGGGAGGGTAAAGATGGAACCTGTTCCACTCCCTTCACCCCAGTGGACCATCAGCCCAGAGAGGCTGTTCTGCATCCCACAGCATCACCGAGCTCCTTGGTCTGCTGGAGCTTCTCCTCAGCACATCTGAGCAAAGGCTGTTGCCATTTCTAGATGGGATATCTGGACACCTGAGGGGCTCAGGGTGGGAGTTTACCCTGTCCCAGCTGAGCTGGGAGTGGGAGAGGGCCAGTCCCTCTGCCACAGTCATCCTCCCCACAAAGGCTTCCTTTGGGGCTCCCCAGCCTGTCTGTCCCACACACGTATCTCACAGGGATTAGAGATGCAGCAACAGTCCTGCCAGAGCAGTGCAGGCTGCAATTAACACAAATCCCACTTTGCTCCCTGCAGACCTGGCAGCAGTGCAGCAGACACAGCAAATCCTCATGCCAAAGGCACAGCACCAGCCTCATCCCATAGCCAAGGTGAACGAGGAGCAGCACCCAGGGCAGAGCAGTGGCCAGGCTGCCAGCGTGGGTGCGAGGGGACCAGCCTCACCACGTCCCCAGGGCAGGAGGGACAACCTGGCTGTGTCCCCAGCATGGGATGCATTGTTCACAAAAACACATGGGGAAGGCTGAGGACAGACTCGCTGGCTGCAGTGAGCTTCCTGCCTCCTGCCTGCAGCCGCCGCCTGACATCACTGCTCCCGGTGGGAATCAGTTCCTGACCTCCTGCCCAGCTTTCCAGCCTCCCCCAGCCTCCCATGGAGTGGGGATTTTGTGCTTGCTACCCCTTCTGCTACCATGGCATGACAGCTGGCAAACCCGCATCCTCTTAACCATGGGCATGGCCAAGGTGATGCTCCTCATCCACCTCCAAGGGTGCAGGATGGCACAGTGCCTCGGTTCCAGTGCCTCATCTTCACTTATCTCCCTTCTCCCCTCTGCAGCTCAGGTGGCTGGAGACCCTCCATCTTGTGCTTGGAGTTCTGCATCCCTTAAGCACCCTCCATGTGCCCATGATGTGTGGCATCATGAATCAGGACCTTGCCTGGATCCCAGGGGCACAGCACAGCACCAGGCACTGCTTTGAGAGGGCTGGTGGGATGGGTAGGATGATGGCCCCATCCCACTCATCCCACACATCCCACACATCTTGGGAGTGTGTGTTCTCCAAAAATCCCGTTTGGATTGACAAGGGCCTGGGAAGGCTGAGCAGGATGAACGAGGGGGATGTGGAAGGACATTTCACCCTGTGAAACCCACAGGTACCATACAACCCCCATGGAGACACCCACCTTCTCCTCCCCACCGTCCTCAAACCTGCCCAAATGACAGCAGGGACTGGGTGCAGCTTGTCCCAAGTCGCTTTCTGAAACACACAGACTCCACTGAGGAGGGATCCCACAAGCCTTGGGCCAGCACTGCAGCAGCTTCCCTCATCCTGCAACACCCAGCTCTCACATGGAGGGATCCCACAAGCCCTGGGCCATCACTGCAGCAGCTTCTCTCATCCTGCAACCCCCCCTCTCTTCCTCTCACGAGTATTTTCCCTGGGTGACTTCTCAGGGGCATGACCTCAGGCTGGGGCTCTGCAAACCTGTCTCCTGCCCTTGCCCAAACCCGCTGCCATCAGCATTTTGCTGCAGCTGCTTCCAGAACTGCTCAAAGAGTTTTTTCCCTGCAGCCCAAACCCCCCTCCTCGCCCCCTCCGGCTCCGTCCTTGTGGCTCCAGCCCGCTGGGGATGGAGGGTTTCTCCTTCCCGAATACAAATAGAAGTGTAATCTGCTGGGCCCTGCTGTTGATCCCGACGGCATCCTCCTGCCCTGAGCTTTCCTACAGCGCCTTTTATACCGGTAATAGCACCGGGCTCCTTCTCCCATCATTGTTGACTCGACAATGAATACTGTTTGTATTATTGTGTCCCCGAAGCTTTGCCAATAGCACATGTGTCCCGAGCTGATAGCAACAGGCTTTGGCAAGGCTGCAGCTCCATCAGATAAGAGCCTTTAACCTCATTTCTCCAGCTCCAGAGGGTTGTTCTGGCCCGTGAGCCTTGGCTTACCCTCCTCCAGCGCTTTCAGATCCGAGCGAGGCTGAGGGGTTGGAGGAGAAGGGCAGAGGTGGAGGTGTCCGAGGCGAGCAGCCTGGGAAAGGGCCCAGGCTTGGGTGAGAGAAGAGCCCTTTGGGGAGATGGAAAGATGGAGCTGCTTTCCCAGGCAATTTAAGGGCTAAAAGCGTGGCTGTGGGCTGCCTTCCTCGGGGACCTACTCCACCTTGGCCCTGCTCCCGCGCACAGCAGGAGCGAAGCGCAGGAGCAACGCTGGAGCTCGGAGGCCCTCGCACGCTCCCGGCTGGCCCATGAACAAAGCCTTTCCCTCACAGCCCTTCCCCTCCTGCCTCTGCTACCCCATGTCCCACCAGCCACAGGGATCCTCATCGGCACAGCCTTCATCCCTGGGGGTGCATGCACATCCTCCCTCCTCTTCCCAGCCTGCACCAAACCCCTCCGTGGCTGCCTCATCCCCAGGGTGGGGGATTCACTGCCATCTCCCCCAAGCTGCAACACAGACAAATCAGAAAGTGAAGCACAAGGTGCTGTCCCAGCAAGCTTTGAAACCTCCTGTTTAGGTCGATTTGGGGAAGGGGGTTGTGTCACAGTCCTCAGGGCTTTGAGCTGCAAGAGCAGCACGCTCGTGCCCCTGTTTCCCTTCCTTTCACGTCCCCAGTACAGCACCAAAAAGCAAAAGTTGTTTCTCTTCTTGCAAGGAGGGAAATCTCTCAGGCCCTTCTCTTTATTCTTAGTGTAATTGTTGTAATTATTGCTGTCATTATTATTACCCTTCTGTCTCAGGAAAGAAGCACTCTTGTCAAAATTAGCCTGATACATCCTGCCAGGGATGACTGCTGTCTCTGAAGGACCCAAGGAGACCTGGGTTGCCTCATGCTCTGCACAGCACATGGGGAAACTGAGGAACGGAGCCACAGCAGGGACTACACCCCTCTGAGCCAAAACCCCCTCTCTTCCCCTTGGGTTTGGCACTGAGGGCTTCCCTGTCTATGTGATGGTGATGCTGATCTCAGCAGCGTCATCATCCTTGCCGCTGGGGATGCAGAGGCTTGGCCACGAGACACCACGTGCAAGCAGATGGGCTGTGTGCTTTGGTGAAGGCTGGCACTTCCAGACACGTTGCAAAGGGCTTCTCTTCCTCCAGGAGTTCTGCAAAGGGCTCCTTTCCCTCCAGGAGCTCTGCAAAGGGCTCCTTTTCCTTCAGGAATGCTGCTAACAGCTTCTCTTCCTCCAGGCCTGGCTGGGGTGATGCTCAGAAACCAGGCAACCTTCTCTCCAGGATTCTGTGAACAAATTGGCCAGCACTTGGAAAATCCCAAGCAGAAAGCTCTGGGTTCAGAGGCTGCAGACGAAGGGAGGGGAGGAGAGAGAGGAGCGCGGCGCAGGCAGCAGCCAGCTGCCATCTGCAGCAGGCCGGTGAGGTAATGCCTCCCTCTAACTTAAACCATGTCAGGAGCCACAGCAGCTCTTGAGAACGACAAAGCTTTCCCAGATGGAGATGTCCTGAGCTGCTGCATCAGCCCTCCCAAGGAGGGAGAGGTTGGGAGACCCTCCTGCTGCGGCAGCAGGGCTCAGAGGATGCAGACAACCACCCCCCTCCCCTGCCCACCTGCTGCTGCAGATCCATTTTATGGAGCAGAGAGGCAAAAACCAGCTCAGCTGCACCTTGTCATGTTGATGAGACCCTGAGGACTGAGATGCAAAGCAGTGGAGGTGTCATTGGTGTTTGTCTTCCTTAATTCCCCTCCTCTCCCCTGCTTGAAAGTGTCACCTCTGATGGAACACAAGCCCCTGGACCTGTGGTGCTTTCTGACAAATGATGCCCAAAGAGCAAGGGGAGAGCAAACACCCCACAGGGCCCAGAGGTTGAGAACCCTCAGAGCAGAGCCTGAGAAAGGTATCTGCAAAAGAGAGGTCTGTGCTTTCCCTGGGGGGCTCACTGGCTCCCAGCAGCCACCAGCACAGCCATTGCTGTTGGAGGAAAGCGAATGTCACAGGCACCAAGGCCACTGCTGAGGGATCACTGCTGCACACAGAGGCACCACGGCAGAGCTGCTCCTGGCCACGGTGGCTGCAGGGCCACAGACAGGCAGCCCCAGCACACCTCCCAAAACAAAGCCAGGCTGAGAAAGCCTCTTAACTACAGTTGCCCTTGCTAAAGGAGGCTGGGAGCAGCGAGCCTGGGCACACTGAGAGAGCAGGATCCCAGCTCTTGGCTGCAGCTCCCACACAGACATCAACGAGTGGCATTTGCTGCCAATTCGAGTGATGGAAGGAGCGACTAACCCTGGCGTGACCAGGCTGTGCTGCCAGCCAGCTGCTGCTTCCTAGGAGGATGCAGTGCCACAGGCAGAGCACATTTTTCTTGCTGTAGTTGAGAAGAGAAACGATGCCGATCGGAGCAGCTGAACGGCAGCCAAATCTGCTTCTCGGCGGCTTTTCCACACTCTGTGTTCATGTATTTGGCATGAGCAGCTCTGCATTGAGGTAATTCATTAACTCTGAACCCAAAAAATGTGTTTATTGGAGTCTTGAAATAGTTGGTAGAAGTGTAAGACTTTCCTTCCTGAAAGCCTGGGCTCTCTCTGTGATGGGAATCGAGTCGGGAAGCAACGGCCACTGCCGGGGCAGCAGCTCCAGCCGTGTGCCTCCGGCATACTCAGCCCTCCCCGTGGGCCTTCCACGGAATCACAGAAGCATCTGGGTTGGAAAAGACCTTGAAGATCACCGAGTCCAACCACAAGTTTGGTTGGACCACAAACCGCTGAGGTTCCCAGCTTTGGCCTGGCCCTGAGCACGGCGGGTGGGACGAGCAGCAGCTTCTCTCACTCTTGGGATGGGAGAGCTGCAGCCCGGGATTCACAGGGAGCAGGTTGGGGGTGATGTGGTTGGAAATGCAGCCCCTCATCCACCCCTGAGCTGGTGGGCAGAGGAGCCCAGGGGCAAAGGAGGCAGGATGGCATCAGTGAGGAGCAGGGGCTGCAGCCACCAGCCAGGAGGCTGCAATGGCTGTGCCTGCACTGACAGCTTTTTCGGGTTAGCTGTGGGTTTCGCTGCTCACACAATGGGGATTGCTGCTGTCGTTCCACTTACAGTCCCTGTATAAACAAGGCTGACCTCTGCTTATTGAAAAGAGCTGAAAAAGAAAGCCAACTTTCCCTGCTTGCTCGGCTGCGGTGTCTGACCGACGGGCTTGGCCAGCAACTGCGGCTCACAGGGACCTGCTGGCGTGGGTGGCACTGAGGCAGAGAGCCATACTTGGCCCAGGGCACCTTGCCACTCTCCTCTCGTGCCCTTCACTTGTCAGATGGAGCTGGGAGCTGAGACAAAAAAAAAAAAGAGCAAATGAGCAGAAAACAGCTGAGCTGGCCGTTCCTGAGGCTGAGTGGGAAAAGCTCCCGTCCCTGGATGGGGACATGGGGGAACGTGTCACCCTTGCACAGACACGCTGCTGCTGTTGGGATGCTCCTCACAGCCATGCTGTGCCATGTCCTGGCTGGCTTGCTCAGCTCTTGCCAGCTCTGCCTGACCCACTGAACTATTTGTGCAGGAGGAAGCCGGCTGCTGAGCTGGGCCCTGGTAAAAGGGAGGCTCCTGGTGAAACAGCATTTCCCAGCAGATGACTTCAGCCTCCTGCCCGGCTCACACACAGCCCCAGCCCCCAGAGCCTTTGCTCTCCAGGAAGCTCCTTTCTTTGGGAAGCCTTTGTTCCAGTGAGGCCACAGCCCCAGGGCAGCAAAGGGCATGTCTCAAGGTGCCAGGGGAGCTGCCAGCCTGGGAAACACACACAGGTACCCCCCACACTGTGGGAGGAACGACCCTGCTCTCCTCAGCACCCCCTGCAAGGAGCCTCAGCGTGTGTAGGTCACATCTAGCCCACGCTGCTCCACGTCCCTGTGTGGTGTGGCCCAAAGGTAATTATGAGCTGTAATTCATAGTGGGAGCTGTCTCACTCCTCACAGCACAGCTCCAGCCCCACACTGGCAGCTGCACAGTGATTAATCCTCCAGCAGTGCGAGCAGAGGCTGGTGTGTGTGTGTGACAGTGAGCACTGGCCACTGAGGGAGGGTCCAGCACCCGCACCCAAGCCCAGGGTCAGATCCTGCTTCTGCTCCTGGCCCCCTTCTTGCCTTCCACCCTCTGCAAAACAAGCATAAAGAGCAATTTTCCCACCACAGCTCAGGGTTTGCTGGGGCTGTGTTGCAGGGACCCTGCCAGCACCCACCTCAGGACCTGGATACCAATTTCGGGGCTAAATCCCTTGCATTTGGTTGCAGGGGCTCCTGCCCCCACCCACAGCCCTCAGCAGCAGAAATATCCACGGGGCTGAGCCAGCAACACTCACTCTTACCTTCTTGCCATCCCCACCTTCCCCCTTCGAGCCCCCAAATCCCCTCGGGATGGTCCAGAGGATGTCACATCTATTTTTAGGCAGCTGGGAGCTCAGTGTCAGACCTGGCTGGGAGGAATAAGCTGCAGCCAGAGGCACGGGCTGGGCACAGGGAGTGAAAATGCCTTTGTGCTGGGGGACAGGCAGCAAAAAAAAAGAAATGCCTTTGTGCTGGGGACAGGGAGGGAAAATGCCTTTGTGCTGGGGAGCGGAGGCTGCCGTCCCCGCCACGCTTCCTCTGCTAGGTGTGGTGCTGGGATGCAAGGAAGGGAAACCAGGGGCCGGGGTGGGGGCAGTGAGCAGCCAGCCCAATAAAACTACAGAGAAGGGGGGGAGGGAGATAAAAAAAAAAAGGAAAATGATAAAATACACAACTGCTGAGGCTGTGTGACAGCTCAGGGTCCATCTCACCCAACACCAAGCCCGGTGAGGAGGGCACGGGGTCACCCAGTTGGCTCACAGGCTGGAGTTACCCATCATGGGATGTCCAGCGCTTCCTTCCCACGCTGCTGCAGATGTGGCTGGTGAGGAGATGGGGCCAGGGTGTCAGCAGTACCCAGGGCCACATCCCCATGTCCTCAGGGGAGTGGGGGAAAAGGAGGAGTTGTGCTGGGAGTGTTTTTGTGTGTGTTCCCTCTGGGAAAGCCAAGCTGGGCACGGAGCACACCCAGTTCACCCCACACCCCAGCTGGGTCAGGGTGCTTTTGCCCTCAGGGTGGGTGCTGGCAGTGGAGAGGGAGAGCAAAGGGATGTGGCACTGCCCACTCAAACAGGCAGTGTGGCCTCTCTATCCTCCTCCCGAGCTTGTCCAGGCATTGTGGGGGCATTGCACTCAGCTATTTTTGCACTGGGGTATTTTCAGGTGCTTTACACACTGCCTCTTCCCCACTCACAGCTCCCCTTCCCTCTTCCCCCTGCTTTGCAGCTCTCATCCTTCCTCCATGCCCTGTCCTTTCCCCCTCTACCACCCTCCCAATCCTGGGACACTGCACCAACAGCAAATTCACTGCCATGCAGTGTCCTGGGGTCAAAGCACCCAGCTTTGCTCCATGAGCAGAGGGGATCCCAAACTACCCCAGTGCCACAAAGAGAGCAGCTCTGCTCTGATCCCTGTTCCCAGACCAGCCCTGCACAAGGAAAGCTTCTCAAGCTCACTGCCAGCCACTGCAGAGGAGCCCTGTGCTCGGGGCATTTGCTCAGAGCACACATGGCTGGCACAAGGCTCTGCATCTGCCTCCCCCCCGCCCCAGCAGGGTTTGCCCCAGCTCTTAACATCGTTTCCAAGGCAGGGAAAAATCTGAGCTGCCCCTGCTCCCATCCCACTTCAGCTTATCCCCACCACATCCCAAATGCCAACTGGTGGCACCAAGTCCAGCTCTGAGCCTGCCCAGAGGCCAAGGATGCTGCTGGGCCCATGAGGCACCATGTGCTCAGACAAAGCCCGGGACAAGGGCCAGGAGCAGGGACAGGGGGATATTCTTGGGATGCCCCCAGCAGCTGCCCACACCAACTGTCCCAAAAGCTGCTCATTTCACCCCACATGCAGCTGAGACCCTCCCCCTAGTCCCCCCAGCACCCACCTCACTGCTCCCAGGGCTGGGGCACAGAGCCAAAGCCTCCGGCAGCTCAGGGGCTCAGCTCTGGGTGGCCACACGCAGCTGCTCCTGCGGCTCAGCGATGCTGCAGCACCTTCCTCAGCTGCAGGGCCAGGGCAGGACGGGGCAGAGCTCAGAGGAGGCTCCTCACAGTCGTACGGGCTCTGCCAGGGGCTGCTGCTGATCTGCTCTTGCAAAGTAATCCTGAGAGGCTCCAGGAACGTGAAGGGAAATGCAGCCTGAAAGCTCTGTCCCTCCTGAGTGCTGACTGAAGAATAAGTGAGACAAGAGAGGGGTTTTTTTGTGTGTGTGTGTGTGTTATATGATGATTATTTCTTTTTCTTTAGGCCTTTGTTTTGTTTAGGGTTAACAGCAGATCAGCTTTTGGTCAAATCACTTCCAGACACACAGAAACCATGGCATGCAATACCCCACGGCTGCGAGGAGGCTGGGAGCTGGGCTCTTGCACAACACGGCGCCCCAAGTCTTCCTAACGCTGAGCTACACATTTCTTGGGCACATCCAGAGCTGGAGGGAGCTTGGAGGTTGAGACTCGGGGCTGGGGCATCTTTCATACATCAGCCCACTGGCCCAGGGGGTGTCAGGGAGCAGGGACAGTGTGCAAACAGATCTCCCTGCTTGCAAACAGGTCCCACAGGGCTCCTAACTCCTCTGTGCCAAGGGCAAGAAGGACCTCCAGACCATCTAGCGTGGCTTTTGGCACTACCAGTCCGTGCTGGATGGCAGCTGAGCAAGCAGCACAGTGACCTGGCAGCAGGGGATGTGCTGCCCATGGCTGTGTGCTGCACAGACCCTGCAGCCTCAGGGGCACAGCTCCCAGGGCAGGTTTTAGCCATGACCACCCAGGTGCTGGTGAACCCACAGTATCCTCAACATTCCCTTGGCTGACAGGCTGGAAACACGTTTATTTTCATGTCAACTGTGCTTAAAATCATGGAGCCATTCTCCTCCCAACACTGACATTCCCAGCAGAAAAAGGTTGGGGGAGAGAGAGCTCACTCCTGCCTTCACTCCAGGGCTGCTCCTGACTCGGGACAGGGGAACGTTGGCCAAAACTCACTCTCATACACACACACATGCACACATGAAATAAGTCACAAGGAAAATAAACTCAAAGCCCTAAGCATCCCCTGTCCTCCTGCAAATGGGCAGCCTGACAGGCAAACCTAAACACTTCTCTGCCTCGGCTCCGAGGGGCTGCAGGGGGCACGGGCAGAGTGTAAGCAGCCAGAGGAAAAAGAAAGGGGGCTGCAAAGAGCAGCGGTGGTGGGGGGAGGAGGGAAAGAAGAGGAGAGAAAAAAAATGAAGGCAGTGAAAAAATTAACAACCCTCCTTCTTGGAAGGAAAAGAACCGAGAAGCAGCGTCCACACCGGTCCCAACCCGGCCCTCCCCGGGTGGCTTTTCCTGCTGGTGCCTGGGGACGCCCCCCCTTCTTCCTCCTCCTCCTCCTCCTCCTCATCTCCTCCTCCTTCTCCTCCTCTCCCTCTCGTCCTCCTCCTCCTCCTCCTCTCTGATTGGTCCACCCCGGCTATATTTTGCCCCTTCCAGCCCAGCATCATCCCAAAAGTTTTTTTTTTTGGGGGGGAAAGGGGGAAAAAAAAAAAAAAAAAGAAAAATAACCAAACAAAACAACACGAGGGAAAAAAAAACCAACCAACCCCAAGAAAAGAAACCAAAACAAAGGCAGGCGAGCTCGAATCCCCCCCTGAAGCGGAGGAGAGCGGCGGAGCTGCTGCTTGGGCGGCTGCTGGAGCCGGTGGGACTCGACGGGATTCGGTTTTTCTTACTCTCCGGCACCCGGTCGGGTCGGACACAAAGTGCTGTCCAGCTGGAATGAATATATCTGAGTCTAACTACTGCCGAGAGGAGATATCTCAACCCCGGGGCGACTGTTCATGGGTCACCGCCGCCGTGCCGGCCGCTGAGCCCGGGATCTCCTTCCCGCATCCCCCGGGAGCCGCGTCCCCATCCAGCCGCACTCCCAGTCCCGAACCCGCCTTCACTTTCGGTCCTGGCCCCGGTGGTACGGCTCCCGGAGCGGTTCCCAGCCGTACTCCCAGCCCTGAGCCGGGTTATGGATACAGCCCTCCGGCCGGTCGCCCCGAGGGCAAAGGAGGAGAGGATTCTCGCATCCGTCGGCCCATGAACGCCTTCATGGTCTGGGCCAAGGACGAGCGCAAGAGGCTGGCGCAGCAGAACCCCGACCTGCACAACGCCGTGCTCAGCAAGATGCTGGGTGAGAGGGACGGGCTGCGGGAGGAAAGGGGGGTGAGGGGATGCGAGCTGATGGGG
>WBNH01000409.1:9574-22933 GCA_013401255.1 Urocolius indicus | reverse complement strand
TAAGACTTTGATTAAATGTTGATACAGCTGATTCCAACACAGCCAAAGCCAGTGACCATACCTGGAATCTAAACAACAGCTAGTAATTACAGTGTCAAAGGCATGTATACACTGTGTGTTATGTTTCATTGTTTGGCATACAAATATAGACTTGGTTTCCTTTACACTATTTCCAAAGTATAAAGAAAGCTAACCAGAGAGTTCTGTTTTGTTTACACAAAAGAACAAGGTTCAATCATGTTTGATAAGTTGCAAATTACTGGTAATACCACAAGTGTTGTTACAGCTGCTAAGAGTGGTCAGGAGGATGTACAAAATACAGCAACAGCATGAATCAAAAGAAAAGTCTAAACAATTTTGAATGATAGTGTACAATACTTCTAAGTTTAACTTGGTGCCAGGGCTTGTCAGCAGCATCTCAGGCAGTGGTGAGATATATGGACTAAGTTGCCACTTATGTATTTGGTATCCTGTGCCTCATCAGATTCCCCATTGCGTGCTCCTTAGAGGAGTGGTGGATGCAAAAGAGAAAGAAGAAACAAAACTCCAGTGACATAGGAGACACTTGTTCTTCTTTAGTAAACAATTTTTTCAAGATTTCAGTTTAGTAATTTGCCTGTGGAGGTTATTTTCACAGCTGAATACATTCTTTTGTTGAATCTCTAAATATGCTACGTTTGTCAGGGTAGAACCTGTTTTCTGTAGAATGTGGATGTCAAAAGCCTCACCTGGGGTGGAAGTCTCAGAAAAGGGGTATCATTTGGGAGGCTGTGTAAAAAGTGAACACAATATCAGCCCAAGATTTGCCTTTTCTAAATCTTCAGACATTCTTAACATAGCAGATGAAGTTGCCTTGTGTAGGGAAAGCTGAACTAGTATCTTACTCTGTTCTGTAGCCAACTTTCCTGGAACAGCGCTCTGGGAATACGAAACCACTGGAATATGGAAATGCCTTTGGGAATGCTTGTGATCATGAGAGTTGCTGCTCTGTGGTCACTGCCCATCTCCTTTCAGAGCGAATTAGCCTGCTTGTCTGTGTTTACATCACAGAATCACAGAATCTTAAGGGTTGGAAGGGACATTGAGAGATCATCTAGTCCAACTCCTCTGCCAGAGCAGGCCGCCTAGAGTAAGTCACACAGGAACTCATCCACATGGGTTTTGAATGTCCCCAGAGAAGGAGACTCAACATCCCATCTGGGCAGCCTATTCCTGTGTTGTGTCACCCTGAGTGAAGAAATTCCTCCTTGTGTTTCTTTGGAACCTGTTATCTTCCAGCTTATACCCATTGCCCCTTGTCCTATCACTGGACATCACTGAGAACAGCTCCTCTTCTGAAATACTGTGAGGCTATTGGAAGGAAGTTCCAACCAGGACCATACTTAACTATGAAAAGGAAACAGGAGCAGGATGCTACACATGGATCTGCCTAGATATCCAGTGCTTTAATGGTAAGGGTTTTGTCTTTTCACTTTATATTTACATAACATCTAATTAGGTTTAGGTGGTATTTTATATTTGCTAAAATTTAAAATAATATGGAATTATGCACGGTGAAAAATATGACTGGTCTGGCTCTAGATAACAGAGAAAGTATTCCAGAAAAGCTAAGTATGAATGCAAAGAATGCAAACACTGTAACATCCTTCAAGTGGAAGGAAGGAAGGAAGGAAGGAAGGAAGGAAGGAAGGAAGGAAGGAANGAGAAGGGGAGGGAGGAAGGAAGGAAGGAAGGAAGGAAGGAAGGAAGGAAGGAAGGAAGGAAGGAAAGAATTCTAAAAAGTAGCACAAGTAAAAGTCTGTTTGCACTAAAATGAGCAGAGAATTTCTTTGGGCTCTACTAATTAGAATCAGGAGAGTACATGGAAATCTTTGGGTTTTATGAGGAAAAGAGTGACAAACTTTCCTATTACAGAAATAAAATTAGAAGATTGAAAAGAATAACAAGGCAATGGATAGCTAACAAGTAAGATAACACCACATACATCCATAACGATTTTTAAACCCATCTCAATGTCAGGGGGCAGTAAGGAGACAATGCCTGGTTCCAAATATGAGAGACTGTCAACTCTCAGAATGCATCCAAGAAGTGCTGAGCATTATTCGTACATCAGACAATAATGATTCTCCTAAACCTCTGCATTTGTCTTTTGTAGTCCTGCCTCTTCAGTCAAGATGTGCTCCACAACTGGAACAGCTTGCACTGGGTTAGCCCCCTGGGAAAGCTCTAATTTACAAAACCCTGTTTAGAAAAATCAAATCTATTTAAAGGCATTACATTATAAACATAAACTCCCTAATGAGCTGTAGTGAAAAGGCTCTAGGCTATAACTTACGAAGTTCAAATGATTTAGTCATTTTCTGCCATGTATTATTTTCATTTAATCTGCATCACAAGGACTGTAAACAGTCCAGCTGTTCAAAGTGAGTCTTAAAGATTCCTGCCAAATACAAAGGCTTGTCCAATTGTTTCCTTCTTTACCATGTTTAGTTAAAGACTTATTAATTGATAGATCAAATGTTTCCTAAATTTAATAAAAAAAGGAAGTCAACATTTCTAACAGAAATGGAGATGCTAAGAAAGATAATGCTGAAAAAAATATGCAATTAGAGATCACAGAATCATTAGGAAACAAGAAAAAAGAAATCTACCAAATATTAGCGTGTCTGTACCCTGGTGTAGCAGAAGAATCTGTGCTTTCATATTCAGATATTCACCACTGTGGATCTAATTTTGTACTCTGAGGATGTGATTAGTCTCTCCATTAATTTACCATCTACTAGCTGCAGTGTGGTTTCTTCTCAGCTATACTTGCATTGGAGGTAGTACAGTCTCTTTGCATATCAATTCACTTCTACTGTGTCCAGCTATTTCTAGAAGATCTTTGAGATATTCCATCTAGCATTTTTGTTTAGAAGTATGGCTAGGGTAAGTAATGGAAAACACACGTCTTCATTGACGTGTTAGATGGAGAACCGATTGATGGTAGAATACAACTTCAGCCATTGTACCATTGGTTCCCTACTCTTTTCAACATTTACATGCAGCATGCAGAAAATGCAAATCCATACCTATTACAGGATTCAGGATTTTAGTCTGGTCAAAATCACTTGACATGTTTAAATATTAAAAAGCAATATTCTGAAATGTGGAAACATTAAATCCACTACTTTCACCTTGTAGTGAAAACAAATATATAACAAATCTGGTCTGCTTAATAAATGGCATAATGTTAACTGAAGGGGGTGGATTACATTAATTTATCTGTTTCCTATTTTAAATAATTATTACAAAAATCATCATATGCAGTTGGGTTTTAGAATGCCCTTACAAAAAGCACATATAAGGACACAGTTGTGACCTCTTATTTTAACTTCTTGTTAAGAGAAAGATTTAGTTTGTGCAAATATTCCATTACTTAGGATGGGTCATTGTACTGGAATTGGTAACACAGCTTCAGACGGTAAATTTTAAGAGAAGATGGATCTATTTAATCAGTGATGTAATAAAAATTCTGGTTCCATTTTTCAGCTCAATTGAAAACATTTTAACAACGTCCCATGGTAAAGTCCCATCAACTGTACTGGCATTTAAACTGCATAAGGATTGTTTTATGTTGTTAAAGTGATGTAAAACGATGAGCCTTGAATTAGAATCCTGATCAAGATACACTGTGATACATACACCTTACAAAAGACATTAACTAATTATCCTCATCACCTATTTTCCTTGGTTGTTTTCCTACAATTTCACTAGTGGTAAGCATATGTAAATGTGATTCTGTTTTTGTGACACAAACCCAAGTTCTGAATAGACTAAAAATATAAATGAGTTTGGTGGCCCTATCACAATCCTGGATGGGGAAAAAAAAGTGAGATTCACCACAAAACCACTATTTAGCTCAACAAAATATGAAGTTCTGCTTTTGAGGCTGTCAAGCATATTACATATCAGTAAGGATTTGAGGGCCAGCCCACTGGCTATAGCTCAGGAGCACTCAGTACCATTCCAGCTGCAGGGTGCAGAGATACCTTTAAGCCAAGTTTACACTTTCCTCAACTAATACTTGGGAGACTCTCCAAACATCTCTCTTGACATAATTTACAATATTCTTAGAGGCTGACAGATCTAGAAAGATGAGCCAGAGGCCAAGGATGAGTTGTGCATAAGAAAGCACGAGGCACACTCTATCCTTCAATTGCTAGGGGTAAATTTAAAACCACTCTGTTTACATCATGAATACAGTAGCACTGTAGCATTTGGAATGACTTCTTCTGTAATGATTTAAAAATTGAGGACGATTCTACCCACTCGTCCAGTGACTTGCCAAGCAGGAATTAGCATAGCTCTGTAAGGATACAGGAATACAATGGTACCTCAGTGTACTTGAGATTCAGACTGGAGGTCTAGACATTAGAAAGGTTGGGTATCTCATGCCAGTGTGATTAAATTCTTGCTTTCAGGAGGACTATATTCACATTTATCAAGGCAAAATTAAACTGTATACTGCACTGCAGTGTTGCACCAAAATACAGAAGCTCAATTTTAGTGAGCTTGCTTTGGTATACAAACAGTACTTGTTGTCCCTTAACTATCAGACTTGGCTTTTCCTGCATAAAATTATCTCATGCAGTGTTCCACTGCTACTAGTACTTGAGCCAGTTCTGGTGTAATGCAATATAGATCGTAGATTATAAGAGCTTCCATGGCCTGTGTCTGGCTCATCTAAATCAATATAATTCCACTGAGCTAAATTAATAATTGAAATCTTTAGCTCATGAGTTGAGCTACAGTGATTTGACCAGGCAATCAGTCTTTATTTCTACTTATTTGGTTGGAATCATGCAGTGCTAATGATATTATAGCCTGGGGATTACGAAATGCCTTTTCAGAAAGCTATGTTGAATTCAAGAGAGATGACTGACATGTTAACTGTACACAATGTCAGTGGAACACATTGACTAATTTCATCAGAATAATAAACTGCGGAACATTTGGCACATGCTCCAGATGACATTTGAAAATAGCAGTGGCCATGGAAAAACCAGAACATCTAAACCAACAAATGATAAGACATTGGCCTCTAATTTGTGACCCTGTCTAGTTATGGACACGTTCATACTTTACTCAAATGCACACAAGCATGTTAATCACAGTTTTTTGTTATCTCTTCATGTAAATATGTTGCTTGTTTCCTTTTCCTGCAACTTGACAAATTTAACTTCATTCTCCCAGGAAAAAAAAAAAAAGTCAGCTATGCTGTTTTTTATTTCCCATCTAGTCTACTTTATGGAATACAGCTGCCTGAAGAGTGTTGCTTGTTCTACTGTCATCACTGAACGTAACATGTGGTTATAGAATCCATCCTCTGGATGTTTATCTAGTTATATATATTTGAAGGGGCTAAAAATGTTAAATCAAGGTTTCATGCCCCTCTTCTCTAGTAGAAATGGATTGGGAGCTAGTGAGAATGGACATTTTGATACTTCTTTTAGATGAAATCTAGAAGTAGAAAACAAAGGTCAAAGAATCTATAAGTGAGGTATATCAGCTTAAAGTAGTTGAGAAGGAGCTTACTTCTGTGTCCCTGAGATCTCTCAGTTTCAGGGAGAAATGAGTACATACTCCCAGTACATTGTGGAAATAATGGCAAACTCAATAGCTCCTAGCATGATAAAGGTGTGAAAAGAAACATACCAGGATAATGAAGACTAGTGCAATGTTTCCCATGGGAAAAAGATGTAGTTCAAATAACATCGCACTTGATTATGTAATCAAGTGAAATTAAAGATAAAATACATTCTTCCTTCTCCTAACATTAGGTCTGATTGAGGTGAAATGTATTTGAATTATTGCAAGGGTTGTCATGATTGTCACCCTCTAGAATGCATGGTGGGAGGGCAACTACACTATAGCTCTGTTTGGCCATGACTTCAAAAGAAGCAGTGTGGCTTGTGGAGATATTTGTCTAATTGTCCTTTAACTACTGAAGTGGCTCAGTTAAGTAACCTATTAGCTCTGCCCTGTTGTCTCTATCAGTTTAGTCTATCATTGCAGTTTCAGCAGTTCACATGCAGCTCATACTTGCTCATCATCTACAGTGAACTCCTCCCTGTTGCCAGGTGCTTCCTGCACATACTAATATATAGTGAGTCACTTACCTCTGCAAGTGGCTCATTTATCATTACCATCAGCACAACCTAAGGCTTTGTGAAAGAGTTAAAGAAATTTCCCTTAGCTATAACCTAGTTGTAACTCATTTAGTAAACTTAATAAGTGTGCGAGAGACAGGAAGTGTGTTAATCTCACAAGTCTCTTCAGCAGTTCTGTCACTTTTAGGACTGTCAAACATTGCCATTCACTCTGTCAAAATACTGCTGCTGAGTTAAGATGGGAATGTTCGTGAGACAGAGAAAGGATTACAAACTGTAGGAGGAAATGCATTAATGCTTAAATAATGTATTTTGCTGTATAAGAGCTAAGTTTATGAAGGATTTCTGACATGGGACCACCAAGCTTATCTATGTCTATTCAGTAGATGATGTGCATCAGAATTGTTTGAAAAGGAGGACTAAGCAGAAATAATTATAGAAGAGAAAACCCACCAGCTGTGCCTACCATGTGTGGCAGGATGATCTTGAAAGCCTGAAGCTGCAATTCTTGTGCTGTAAATGTGCCCTTTCTGCTGGCTCAGGGACTACCTTCTGTTCACCGTTGAAGCAATTCTACAGAACATGTTCACCCACAACATTTAGGGCTTCAAGCCTCCATCCGTCCCATCTACCCCTAAGGTGCCAATACTGGGGCAAGTACAGCTTCAGACTTCCTTTTGTCTGGAGTTCCTCAGGAAAGCAGTCTCTCTTTCTCTCTCTGCACATAGAGCAGAGGCCATCGGCTATCTGTCTTTCCCCAGCAGGAAGACAGATCTTTATGACAAATACTGTCTGGTAGAAGGGAGTTGTACTTATCTCTATCCAGGCTTCTTCACTTTAGCATTGCCAGGACATGAAAACCTCCAAGAACTGTCATTATCTTATCTCAGTATGTAAAGAAGCCATAGCTCAGATTTATGAGAAAGCCCTTAGTTTTGCTTGTCTGGTGTTCTCTGCATTCACCTAAAGTTAACTAAAATACCGAAGTTGGTGATTTCGCATCCTACCAAAGACATATGAGACGCAGATACCCTAGCAGACCTTCCTGGAAGGTATATTCTGTAGGAAAGGGAAGGGAAAGAGGCAGCCAACAGACCAGAAGGAGTCTGAATTGAGATACCAGGGTGAGCTTACTCCAGGGAAGGGGATTTAGTGCTGCCTGCCAGGATGCTTCTAGGAGAGAACTGATTCCAGAGAAGACTGCCTCTATTCTTCAATGAGACCTACTCAAAGGAGTTTTGAAAACAAATTAGAAACATGATATTCCAGTGTGCAGAGCTGGTGTAAACCTTCAGTGTCAGTTGATTTTGTTGAACACATATTGAAAGAAAAAAGGACTTGATAGTTAACATCTACTGAAAAATAAATCTTTGACAAGTAATTCGAGCTAGTGTAACTTTACTCAGCACGAAAACAGGAAAAGTCATTATTTGCCAAAACAAATCTTTCAAAATCTGATAATGTTAGGAAATAAACAGCTCAATCAACAGACTTAAAAAAGTCCAGACCATTTCCTTTCTTGAGATGATGTTGGGCTATGTCTAGCAGAGCCACACAAGGCGCTGCCATTGTGAAAAGACATCCCCTAGGACATCCCCCTGATCTAATCTCTCTAAACCAAACATATTTCATGGAGACCATGAATGGGTATGTGCAGTGCGCGTCTTTTCCACACAAAGTCAGCATCTGCATTGTTGAACCAAAAGCTTTGCCTTCACTTCTGCATTTTTATATGATATGAGATATATATCCTATTGTGAAGTTCATGATGTAATCCATTACTTCTAATGAGTTAAGTCAATTGTAAATTACATGAAATAAACGATGATTGCAGTTAATTGAAGGCAGGATCCTTTACTACTGTATGAATCAGCTTTGGAGGAGTCAGAAGGGATTCTGGTTCTGATTAAGCTCTGATTTTGGCCAAAGACTTTCAGAAAATTTTGTCTTTTTTTTTTAACATATATTTGAATTCTAGCCAGCATCTGTTAGATAACAGAAGAGATTAAAACCACATTCTAAAAGTCTTTGATCAGCAAATAAACCAGCAAAAAGGCATGAAGTTCTGAAAACACTCTCAAATCAGAATATCCGTTACTAGCAATGCAAAATTATTTGCTCTTGCCTTGGGCTCGGGAGGAAAAAGAAACCTTCTAGTCTTGTCTTTTTCCTGAATGTGGCTCTGAACAAAGAAAGAAGATACTAGTCAGTTTTTCCAAGATCCTCTGAAAGAATGAAGAAGTTTTGTTTTCAAAATACGACATGAAGTTCTTACCTTATATATCAGACAGGGCAGATCAGAATTTAGGACTAAATTTTCAGGAAAAGAAGTGGCATGAAACAAAGCAAAGAGAGCAAGGTAAAGGACCACTGTTCTCCTGTGCTGTTTAACATTTTGATTTTTTTCACATTTCACAGTCTGTGTGGGTTGTTTGTGAAAAGCATAAAAAACACTGTATTTAGTAATTTCTGTGTTTCTAGAGATAGAGTGAAACAACCTGTCTATTATCATTTAGCAAGCGATTCCTAAAACAAAATATACCTTTTGTGCATAGGAAAAGTGAGACAGCTTTGTGGTCGCATTTCTGAAGATAGAATTATGTTTATCACATAAAAATCCTTCTATATAGATTCTGAGACATATCAGATGACAAAGAACAATACAATTCTCCATTACTCTATGCTGGCTATATGAAGGAGAATTTTGAAAGCCAGAACAATATAAGATTATATATTGCAAGCCATTAAACAGACCTTTTTGGCATACAACTGCAGATGAACTAATTTCATCCAATAGCCAGAGGGGAAGGAAAATAGATACCAAAGGATTCATGACAATAAAGCAGGATGGAGAGACATTTGTTACTCCACAGGGTCTAGTGAAAGTCTACAGTATATATCCACACAATTGTTCTCAGGACCTTTTGTTATTTTGTTTTATAAATCCTGGGTGCTGTTCATATTTAGAGGCTTTGGGGAGGGCAGCCTGCAAGCAGATAGATAACCACAATTCAAATTCAGCTTTGACTTCACGTATGTTGTGCTCAATGGTATTTACAATAGCAGCAATCTGTTTTCATGACAGCATGTTTTTGTAAATCCAAAGAGATAAACTTTCTCAGCTATTTATAAATCAGATGCTTACATTATGGGCTCTTGCCAGTAACTCTGCTCGCTGTTGAACTTTGCTGTGTTCAGTTTAACAAATATGTTTGTTAGTGTAGTGGCAAAGGTGAGAAAAATATAGTGGAATCCTGTAGAGAAGATGCAATGGCTCTTTGTGGCTGGGACAGCAATGTCCTGCCACTGTTAGGATAAAGGAAAGTCAAACACCTTAGTGTGAACACAGCTAGGAGCTAACTCACAGATTCTGACTCAGATCTCTCACTAACTTGCTGTGTGGTCTTGGAACACAGTTTTGCCTCAATAAAATGAATTTAACATTATCTCTCAACTCTTGGATAGTCTGGTGATCCTCTAGTGAATAATATATGTAGTTGACAGAATTGTAATTAGTATTTTCCCAGTTTCCTTAATTTATTTTTTCTATTCATTGCATAATTACAAGAATTATAAATGAGAAGCAAGATGGATTTCATAGTCTCTGGAAAACATACCACATCAAAAAAGAAAAATCAGCTTTGCTCTTTGGAGTATCCTTGGTTTAGAAGGACCTCAGCAATCTGCTAAACTCTTTTCAAGGTAGAAAATGCGTCCTTAGAAAAAGTGAATGATTTATAATGAACGATTTTTATGTTCTTGGGCTATTTGTCATTTCTGAGCAGTATATTTCAAAACCTTTAAACAGAAACTTTCAAGCTTTTTTGACATGTGTTTTTAAAACCAACGATGTTCTGGCTACAGGTCCATTTAATTAGGTGGTCAGTATTTCACAGTAGCAAAAAAATGGATAATTAGTAAATATATAAGAGGAGAGGAAGCATATTCACCAGGATCTGATCACAGCTTTCAACAGTTTATGGCTCAGGTATATATCTTTATGGATGGCATTTACTCCAGATGTCATACAAAAGATACTTAGAAATTATCACATACAAAAGTGTATAGTGAATATGAGAAAGACATATTTAGTGTTAAACTGCAAGTGCAGTGTATAGCCAGAAGTTAGTATAGATTGTTATAATAACCTATTTTCTTTTGAACTACCTGAAATTCTTAACTCATCCTCCCTGACCGTACACATGCACACACAAATGAAAATTCTAACTCTTTGAGTCTATGTCTTCCTCATATTAAGAGAAAAAAGTGAATTTTGGGAACCTAAGAGAGGTAAACATAGAAAAACCTTATAGAAATATACACTATTGCAATCACAATGTAAATATGGTAGCTGCAACAAAAAAAGAAGTTCTGTATCTTCAATAACATAGGCAGCGAAAACAGATGAACTAAATACTGTTTGTAGCTCAGTACCTCAGACTACACACATAAAACCCATGACTAGACTCTTGAACATCATTCATCTTCTGTAGCTCAAAAAGAATTGTTGTAATGCAAAAGGACATTGTGCCTTAGAAGTCCTTTTCCTATCCCATATCTCGTGGTGAGGGAGCAAGGGATCAAGAATTAAAGTACTGACAATTCAGGAGAAATACAAGGCTCTGGTGAGGTTGCGTAGGGAGAAAATTACAAAGGCCAAGACTCAACTAGAAGTAAAGCTGGTCACTAGTTTAAAGGGCAATAAGAAAAAATTCTATAAATATATTAGCATGAAAAGGAAGCCTAAGAGGAATCTTTCCCCTTTAATGGATGAAACAGGAAATCTAGTGAGCAATGATGAGGAAAAGGTTGAGGTACTTAATGCCCTCTTTTTCTCAATCTTCAGTGGTAACGCCAGCTCTTCTCTGGGCACCCGGCCACCAGAGCAGGAAGACAGGGACAGGGGACAGACTGAAGCTGCCTTAATGCATGGAGAAATCCTGTGTGACCTACTGCTCCACGTCAATGCACACAAGTTAATGAGGTTGGATAGCATCCACGCAGAGGTGGTGAGGGAGCTGGCAGAAGTGCTAGTGAGCCACTCTTCATCATCTACCAGCAGTTCTGGCTCACTGAGGAGGTCCCAGAGGACTTGGGGATGGCTAATGGAACACTCGTCTACAAGAAGGGTTGGAAGGAGGACCCTGGGAACTACAGGCCTGTCAGCCTGACCTCTGTGCCAGGGAAAGTTATCTAACAGATCATCCTCAGTGCCATTGTGAGGCACATGCAGGATAACCAAGGATTCAGGCCCAGACAATATGGCTTTATGACAGGCAGGTTCTGTTTAACAATCTGATCTCTTTCTATGACAAGATGACTCTCTTAGTGAATGAGGGAAAGGCTGTGGATATGGTGTTCCTGGACTTCAGTAAGGCCTTCAACACAGTCTCCCACAGCATCCTCCAGGAGAAACTGTCTACCCATGGCTTGGATGGACCTACTGTGCAAAGGGTGAAAAATTGTCTGGATGACCAGGCACAGAGAGTGGTGGTGAATGGAGTTAAATCCAGTTGATGGCCAGTCACCAGTGGTGTTCCATAGGGCTCAGTGCTGGGACCTGTTTTGTTTAATATCATTATCAGTGATCTGGATGAGGGAATTGAGTGCATGCCCAGTAAATTTACAGATGACACCAAGTCGGGCAACTATGTGGAGCTCCTTGAGGACAGGAAAGCTCTTCAGAGCAACCTGAACAGGCCGAGTGATAGGTCAAGGCCAATTGCATGAGATTCAATAAGGTCAAATGCTGGGTGCCGCACTTGGGCCATACAGTGCTACAGGCTTGAGGCAGAGTGGCTGGAAAGCTGTCCTGTAGAAAAGAACCTGGGCATATTAATACACAGCTGTTTGAACATGAGCTAGCAGTGTGCCCAGGTGGCCAAGAAGCCCAATAACATCCTGGCCTTTAGCAAAAATATTGTGACCAGCAGGACCAAAGAAGTGATTGTCCCCCTGTACTTGGTGCTGGTGAGGCCACACCTTGAGTAGTGTGTCCATTTCTGGGCTCCTCACTGCTAGGAGGATATTGAGGTGCTGGAGCATGTCCAGAGATGGGCAACAAAGCTGGTGAAGAGTCTAGAAATCAGATTTTATGAGAAGTGGCAGAGGGAGCTGGTGATGTTTAGCCTAGAGAAAAGGAGACTTGAAAGGAGATATCACTTTCTACAGCCACCTGAACGGGAGTTGTAGTGATGTGGGGACTGATCTCTCCAGTAGTGAATGATAGACTATGAGGAAATATGTTCAAGTTGTGCCAGTGGAAGTTTAGATTGGACTTTAGGAAGAACTTTTTCACTGGGAGGGTTATTAAGCATTGGAACTGGCTGCCCAGGGAGATGGAGTCATCATCCCTAGAGATATTCAAAAGACGCATAGATGAAGTACTAAGGGATATGATTTAGTTTAGTGATGGACCTGGCAATGTTAAGCTAATGGTTGGACTCGATGATCTTAAGATCTTTTCCAACCATAACTATTCTATGATTCCCAGTGCTGACTTCATTGATACCTGTGTTGATAAGTGTTGAATGGCTTTAAATGTAACCAGAGGAGTGTGTAGGCAAACTCCCTCCGTTAGCTTTGGTGCATGGTAGAGTATATGTTCTATCTTTGCCCATATATGGCCTAGCTCTTCACAGACTAGTGTAAAAGCCAGAGCTAGACTTTATTTGATGAAAACTTTGCTAAGATATGCAAAGGAGGAGGAGCTTGCTAATGAAAGTCTACTTGTGTTTCAGTCTCCTTTTGTCTATATGATGCCTGGAATTTCATACAGAAGTACAGAGAGTTTTCTCCAACACTGATGTAATGGAATTGATAGAGGCATTGGAAAGAAGAGCTCAATTTGCAGCCTCTGGAAACAGCTCCTCTCAAGTATAAGGGCAAGATACTCATTCAAGGAAGATCTTGTAAATGCCCGAGGAAAGTGAGTTACAGCAGATGAAGGCGTCCAGTACCTAAGGGAACTAGCTGTGCTGGAAGTCATCTGTGGTGATCTAGATAATGCTGAGGCCTCCATAGATCCAGATGATGTCCAGTGTACACGGGCCATGTTGACAAAAGTGATTCATAGTGCTCCAGCTATGTATTCTTATATCTTGGCAATGGTGTATCACCCAGACATGGATATACCAACAGTGGAAAGAGTATCTTCTTGGTTGCAAAACTATGAAGAGAGCCTCTGCACCTCATCACCAGTGTGGGA
>WBNH01000408.1:219588-275941 GCA_013401255.1 Urocolius indicus | reverse complement strand
TTCTCTTCTCCAGGTTAAAAAGCCTCAGGTTTTGCAACCTTTCCTCCCAAAAGACATGCTCCAATCACATTTAACTTGGTTTAAAGAATTCTCAAACTCTGTTTGGCCTTTTTCAAGGGAAGTTCCTGTAGTGTTAGCAAACTAGTACAGGTTCATCCGCCATGCAATTGCAAGATCTTTCCCTATATCCCAAATACTTTAATCCTCTCTTAGCTTTTCTTTCCAGTAAAACTACAAACATAGTAGAAACAAGAGATTTTACTCTTTCAATGAAATTTTATAGCTGATGTGATTTATCTAGGAAGATTTCAATCTCTACCAACTCCTGGTTCCTATCAGAGTCCATAAGCTTCCATCAAAAAATGCCAGTGATCTGATATGTTTTCTTAAATCTGAGGCTTGTTATGTTTTTTTTTTTTTTTAACAGAAATATTTTGCTGTCCAATTATATATATGTATCTATAAAGTGTAATGATTTTATCAATACAGTGCAGAAAAAGGACTTAACATCAGCTTAAAACCTTGAATACTTTACAGTGTTTGTTTCTACTTCATGAAAAGATGGTCCGAGCAGATTTATGGAAGGGCTTGCTTGAACTTCTGCTGCAGGACTTTAACAGTACTTAATATATAAGTCTTGTAACTCTATCAGAGAAAGCCAAGCTGGATATGGGCTTAACTACACAGGTTTGGAGAGTATTTTCATACTTGCATTCAGCATGACTAACAAGTGATGGAAAAAGTACAAGTCTAGAAGCATCACTCCAGAAGAACAGCTGCAAGTATGAGATCTCCGTGCAAAATTCTGAGACAAACAAATAATTAGAATTGGAATGAAATCACACACAACTTCAGGTAGTGAAATCTTGAAACCTCCATGCAGCATACAAACAAAATAACAGAATAGCAGGTGAAGAGTGAAAGAAGTAGATTCTTTTAAGGTCACCTAACTTTCCCTTTTTCATTCCTAGTCTCCTCGATAACATTCGCATCAGTTCAGGTCTCAACCATCAACTCCATCATGTTAACGAAGTGGCAGCCAACAACTGAGTCAATGTAAGAGATTTCATAAGAAGCTGTGGATTGGAGTGACCTGGGAACTAAGCTCTAAAAAGTTCTATTACCACTTACATACCAGACTTAAAAGAATACTAGACCAAGTAACTCTTACACACTGTGATCTATTATCTGAAGCTCTGGAGAAAAACATATGAAGAACTACCTATGAACTTTCTCTCCATGAGAAAATTTGATTAGTTATTTTCAAAATAAGACAACATTTTAGAAGAGAAGAAAATATTTATCTAGGGGTACTAATTTCCCTAATCCTATTTGCTGAAAATAAATTTCCTTTTAGCCCACATCAGTTTTAACAGAGTTTAAGTTAAAGTAAAAATATATTGACTTGATTTTCTTGCTTTTTTCTTTGTTTATGAAAAAAAAAAAAACTTGAAGAGATAAAAGAATTAAACTCCCAAGTAAGGGAAAAAAATCCTAAGTATCTAGAACTAGATTTGGGCTAGTATGTGACCAAGAAAAGTGACGTGTCAACTTGACATTATCATCTTTTAAGGACTCAGGACAACAGCTAACTTATCATTTGAGGTGAAATTAAGAACTGAAGACTAAATCATGATTCTATGCTCTGGTGTACTACAGCAACCAATGGTAGACCTTGTTCACAGCAGAATGCAAAAAAACATTAACCAACATGTTCATCTACCAAAGTAACTTCAAGGGCTCAGGAATCTCCAGACAGAATTAGAAAAAAAATAAACTTTTACTTTACAGAGCAGTCAAGGCCACCTCTTTTAGAGGTATTGTCTTGGAGAGAGGCTGTTATGTTTAGCTACGTGGCACTACGTGGCACTGAACAAATGAGAACAGACTTCAAAAAGCTTAACAAGCCAGTCTAGCAACACTGTAAGCTGTTGTTTTATCAATCAAGCTCCGTGAAGCAACTTAGCTGCTTTCTCTGGCACACACTTCTCAGTCACAGCTTTTCTTCCACTTAGCATAATTTCCAAAGAGACTCACACCACCAAAGTATCATAGAATCGTAGAATCATTTCAGTTGGAAGAGACCTTTAAGATCATCGAGTCCAGCCTTTGTTCCAGTCATTATCACAGCCACTAGACCATTTCCCTAAGTACAACATCCAACTGTCTTTTAAACATCTCCAGGGATGGTGACCTCACCACCTCCCTGGGCAGACTGTTCCAATGCCTAACAACTCCTCCAGTAAAGAAATTCCTCCTCATATCCAGCCTGAACCTCCCCGGTGCAACTTGAGGCCATCTCCTCTTGTTCTTTCGCTTGTTAATAGGTAGAACAGACCAAACCCTGCCTTGCTACATCTTCCTTTCAGGCAGTTGCAGAGAGTGATAAGGTCTCCCCTGAGCCTTCTTTTCTCCAAGCTCTAAAGAACCCCAGTTCCCTCAGCTGTTCCTCACATGAAATGTGCTCCAAATCCTTTACTGGCTTGGTAGCTTGCCTCTGGATCCTCTCCAGCACCAAAATGTCATTCTTCTAAAGAGGGGCTCAAAACTGGACACAGTATTCGAGGTGCAGCCTCACCATAGCTGAGTACAGGGTAATGATCACCTCCCTCCTCCTGCTGACAACAGTGTTCCTGATCCAGGCCAGGATGCCCTTGGCTGCCTTGGTCACGCTATCGGCTCATATTCAGCTGGTTGTCAACCAACATGTTTCAGTTTACTTGTTCTAGTATCGATCAAATGCATTGACTCATCTCCTTTCTATTCACCTTTCACTGTCTTTTATGCTATCATCCTCTGCTTAGCAGTCTTGCTGTCCTTCCAGCAAACAGATACCCCTAGAGTGTTAATCTTTCTTGCTAGGACAATATTCCACAACACAAGCTTATACATATGTATGCATAACACAGTTGTGACAAGATAATATACACACACAACTCTGACCTAATTTTTATAATCTCCCTCCAATCTTACCCTTTTCCTTTCCCACTGTAGTCATCCAGTTGTATTTTGCCAAAGACTTAGTTTTAGGAGTTATTTTCTCATACCTGGGGCTTTGAGTTTCAAGCTTCTCAAAGCAGCAGTTGTCACTAAGTTTCACATATGCATCTATAGTGCACCTCTGATTTCTAAAACTGCACAGGCAGTGGTTTTCAATGAATAACATCCAACAAACATTTTCTCCATGATCTTCACTTCCTTAGCTTCTAAGGAATTGTTTTCCAGGTTCATTACTACCCTTTTAGATAGTCTTAATTATTAACTCCACAGACATTTTCAAAACAAATTATACCACTAAAATCAACTGACGACTATAATCAGCAATACATGATGAAAGTAAGTACTGAAAGGTAATCTATGTGTAATATACAAAGGCATCAAAAACGAGAAAGCTGCACCACTGATCACCTCCACTGAACAGTCATCCAAGAGGATCAACAAGAGAAGTAACTTAGATGCAAAAACGACTTGACCAGAGAAAAGGATATACCTACACCTTGTACTGCATCTTCCATATTATACTGAATAGGGCTTTGACTTCCCAACAAACCAGGAAAAGCAAACAGTGAGTTGTTTACAGTTTAAAATGATAAAAGCTATTTTCTTCAGCAAAATATACATTTTAAGATATCTCTTCCCCTTGTGGAAAAAACATTTCTTTGACAATACTTAACACAGCTACCTAATAAAAGTGTATTTAAAATATAACATGCCATACAGTATTCATTTTATCCCACTTCATTCACTGGTAAAATAGGTGCATACTATTTCTAGCAAAATTCCTATGCTTCTAGGAATGCTTCTAGGAATTCCAGAATCTAAATCCCCTTTTTCTCAACATATACAAAGGTCTAATATATACTTCATGGAAGTTAGGTAAGCGCAAGAAAGCTTACTTTAAATAGCATAAAAAAACTGGAAAGCTTCCATCCTGCCTCCAGATATCAGGTGTTAATATTTATTGATGCTAATAATTTATGATCAATCACCAAATACTGAATATTTGCTGAGATAATTTGGCAGCTAAGAAAATGACAAAAGTTCCAAAGCCCCAACAAATTTATTACTGTCCTATTTATGACTACTGAACTGTAGCCACCAATACAAGAAAACAGCTACTAAATCACACCAAGCATCAGTTTTAGTCATTTAGCTTTAATTTTACTTCCAAATCTGAGATTTCATCCTTTTACCTCCCGTGTGCTTTAATCGCTATAAAAAGAACTCAACAGTTTACAGCAGGGCAGTATTGTTCCAATACACAGAAATAAGCTGCTCTTCAGTTAAGATTTTTGAAATGTAAGGATTCTGTTAGATAATTGAAATAGGGGTAATCAGTATTTCAAATTTTCTAGGGGAAAGTAGGAAAATAGCACACTTGATCTTAGAAACAAAAACACCTTAAAATTATGTTAGAGTTGAGTAAGCATATAACACAAAAACGATGAAGACAAAGTAGTTCTTGTCCTGCAAGATGCCTGCTCCAACACATTAACTGGGAAACTTATGCAGCATTTTGAAAACATAAAACTGTGTTACGAAGAAAAATAATCACAATCTGGGCAGACTCTGCAACTGCCCCTTTGACTTATCAATTTCAGTAAGCACAATTTCAATCAAGTCTAGATAAAATATACTAATCCTAAATAGAGCAAGTTTGTCACCTACCACTTCCTATAAGCTGCTTACTATACTGAAAAAGGGAGAGAGAGAAGAAATGCTAAATTAAATGCCAAACAGTAGCAGACAGCGCTTGTTTGGTTGATTAACTTGTAGACAAGCATTACAAATAAATCTGAGCATGGTCTGCAGCAAATTAAATTCCAGTGCTTTTAAGAACAAAGAATTCCTTCGGAAAGAGGATTAGCAACTTTACACCCAGGAATGCCAGTTTAATTTAATTGTTCCACAATCCGATATTTAATATGCAAATATCATTTTGATATATAATAGTGAACTTGAAGTGAGGAAACAATTTCAATATGCAACAAGACTGTCTCTCTTCTGAATTGTAATTATACAAAATAAAGCTGGCCGAGATTTTTTTTTTTATTATTATTGGGATTGAATTCCATTAGCATGAATCAGAACAAGTCTAATTAAAGGTTAAAAACTTTAAATGTTTCTAATTAAGAGTCTAAATAGCTGCACGATTAGAGTACTACAGTTAAATTCCCACCTCAATGACCTTCCTGGCCTCTTTGTATTTTCCTGTTTGCAAGAAGGCAAAGAAGAGATCGTAAAGAGCCATCATGTCACCGTATTCTCTGCTTATAAAATCTGAAACTGAAGAGAGAATAAACCTCATTAATTTACTACATATATCGAAGCTTTTTAATACACACATCAGATATTCTTAATCTTGTGTTTTCCAAGCATCACGCAACTCCAAGAATAAGCTATAGGGAGATAAATTTGTAAATATACAGAATAATTTCAACACGCTACACAGTTTTTTTAAGATTTCTGGTTGAGCACATTTTAAATGTTTTTGTGTTTATCTGCACTATATTTTTAATTACATTAAACAAACCAAACAGACAAAATATTATATATTGTCACTCTCTACTTAGAGAGAGGGACAATACAGGATTTCTTTAGTATACAACTATTTGAAAAACAAGATGTGTTGTCTACTACTGTGTTGTATTACTACTAAATTGTTTCTTTATAGTAACATATATAGCTACAAGTATTAGCACTAATCTTTGAGAGCTCAGTGTTGTATTACCTAAACAACAGAATTCTTCTACAGTTAAAATTAATATAAATTTTCAATCTTAAGTGCTTTCAAATCATATACATAAGCACACAACTTTTTCTTTTTTTTTTTTTTCAGTTGAGAGAAATGATACACAAATCCTGGAAGAAAAGCCTCCAGAAAACCCTCTATATAACCAGACAGCATTTGACTACATGCAACTAACCCTTTTGTAGAAGATCAGCATCTCCTTTTTCCACAAGTCTGCAGTAGATGTTGTGAAGCTGAAGAATTTTACCATATTTCTTATAACAGTTGGTCAAAGCTTCCAGAGCTGCAGGCATGTCATCCCTTGTGGAGTGAAACAAAACAAGAATAAAAACAAACATTCCAAGTCAGAGTAGTGCATGCTGAACCCGTTCAAGTCTCACAAATTTCAGGTATAATTCATTCAGCAGTCTATAACCCAAGACTGTATTGTATTTTTCCCCCGAATATGTTACAATTGCTTTCATATAACACGTAAAGTTTTCCTACAAACAAATGTCATGTATGCCTGACAGCCACAGAAATTAAAACAGAACTACAGATTTATGCTTAAACCTCCTGGTTGTGTAATTTTTGATTGTGTAATCACTGTTCACTATGAACTAACCAAAGGTGCAAAAGCTCTTCATCATTAGATGCATTTCCTTTTATGCAGAATTCTTAAGTTGTGCTATGTAGTATTAAGACAAAATTCCAATTCTATAGAACTTCAGTTTGTGTTAAAGAATTCTATTTTTCTCCTTAGTAAGTTTTACAGTTCACATTATATTACCTGCAAATGCCTCGGAACAGATATTTACAATTTTTAAGCTCTTCACAATTTTTCCACAGCATTTTTATTTCAGGATAGGTCTCCAGAATTTAGATAACCATCACTCTTGGATGGCTTTATACTTGTTTTACATCTTAACAGACCAGCTATAAATAATTTGTTGATTTTTGTTTTGCAATAACTGGAAGACTAACATTTTTTCCATTCTATATGAAGGTCAGAAACCAACCTACATTTTCTGCAATAGAAACATAATTTTGGAAATTATTCCAACAATGCAGTAAGGTACCAAAATGTATCTTACGTTGGCCTATCCATGTCACACATAGCCATGGCACTAGTATATATATCCATGATTAGTGCATAAGATGCTGACTTCCTTAAATGCACTTATTCTGGAGTATTTGAACACTAAGTACCACTAACAAGTACAATATTTCCATTTTTGTTATCTCTGTCCTTTGCTGAATTTTTTCCTCCATACACAATACCTTTAGAGTTGAACCGTAAAACTAAAAAGCTCCTATCATATCTGGAACTTAAAATAACAACATACTAAACTGCAACTAAACACAGAACTAAATCATCTCCTGCAGACCCTTTCCCAAGGTATTACAATCAAATCTAAAACAATGAAACCCAAAGCAAGAGAAGACAACCATGGAAACACAGGTAAAACAACATGACAAGTTATTCTTGGAAGAAGGTTTCAACTGAAATTGAAATTAACCAAGACACCATGCACAAAATGTGCTAAGTAGCCAAGCAGTCAGTAAGACTCCATTTTAGATTTCAAAAAGCTTATTAAACAAAGGGTGGTGGAAGTAGCCAAGGAAAAGAAAACTTGAAATAAGCTGAAATAAAAGCATCACTTAACAGCAGCTGAAGGCCATAATGAAACAGACTTGAAATAATGATTTTGCATTCCTGAAACAACTTCAGTATTGATCAACTGAACCTTAACAAGTTAAGATATTACTGCTAAAACAAGTCCAATTCAGATGTCTTCTCCTCCCACCACTGCATTTCTTGGGTAGCACAAATTTTACTTTTTCAAGTAATTAACTACCTAGACTACCATATACCACTACTATCTTTATTAGCTTAATATTTTACACATTTCAAGTCTAAAACACAGATGAATTAATTTTGTTCAGTAATACTGGCATTCTGAAAATGAACCCAAGATGATGGATTTCTACCTTATCCCCCTTACCGAGCCCTGTTTACAGTGCATCTTCTGGCACCCCATGGAGTCATTTGAATTTTTGTCATTTGGGGTGAAGACTAAATTACAGGTTAATTTCAAAACTGCGAGTAGATGTTGCAGGCTAGATTACTGTCATAAAAGAGAAATACTATGGTAGTTTCCATAGCTTTATATAATCACTATTTTTCTCCTGCTTTAGATGCAAGTTCAGTTAACATCTTAAAAATAACAGTTTTACAGAAAACTACTCAATTTCCGAAGAGGCACAACAACATTTATAGATTCAAATTAAAGTTTGCAGCAATAAATCTAGCTTTGCAGCTTGATGTTCCAACAGCCGTAGTACTGTCTCAGCTGAATTCCTACAGGATTAAAGTGACTGTTTTTAGGTCAAAGCTATCAATAAATGAACGAATAATTGGAATGCCATTCAAACTGGAACATTAACAGTCTTCTAGTCTCTAAATGTATACTTCTGAAGGCATTAACACTGTATACACAGACAAAAAAAAGTCAGCAAAGAACTGAGATAACAAGAATGGAAATACTGTACTTGTTACTGCTATTTACTGCTCAAAGGCCCCTGAATCATTCTGCATTTAGGGAGGTCAGTATCTGCACACTGATTTACTAGACATTTGTTTTGGATCTATCGAAATCTGATATTTTTGTTCAGGTGTGTTCAAGCAACCAACCAGTCACACACAGTTTACTAGAGAATGTGGCTTATAAAACAGATATGTTAGAAAACTGTCAACCACCAACTATAAAACGATAACGTGAATAGAAGTCCAGTCACTACAAACAAATTTCTTGTACTACTACTACAACAAAAAACCCCAAACCATCAGGCTTATGCTTGTGCTTGAGTTAACACAATATATTCAACAACCTGCAGTATTTCTAATTGTCAAAAGCTGCAGTTAATTCCAACTTAGTAACAACAACTGCTTCTGTAGCAGTTTTACAACCCTGTTAGAAAAAGAATGAAACTGAAAATTAGGAACTTATTGTGAGCTTTACATTTGAAGCTTAGGTAATATTTTAATGTGTTACGATTAACTTAAAAACAATAATAAAAGAACTGCAAAAAATATTCTCCACATTTTAAGAAAATGTGAAAATGCTATTCAGACAAGGATCTTAAGTTAAAAACCAGCCATACGTTCAAAAAAAAAAAAAATTGTCAGTCTTTCTGTGCAAACTTATGCATGCCAAACACTCTTTTATCTTCTGAAGGGATACTTACTATACTATTACATTAACACCTTGGTCAAAAATTACTATTTAATTCATATGGACCAAGTCAAAAAAGCAATAAAGCCTATACAGCCATGAAGGAAAAATCAGATTTCCAGTGTCAGCGTGGACAATATAGTGTTTAAAATGTGAATACAGATCCCCGCTTTGAGTTAGCTAGGCAATACATTATACGTTACTCACAAATATCTGTTCACAGCTAATACCTCTTTCCAATTAAAAATTAGGTGTATTTTTCCCTCTCATTGAAAATTCTTGTCTGAAAAAGACAATACACTATTGGTTTTGAATGACAGTAAGAGTCTCAGTTACCAAATGTTACCCCTTAAGTAATCCTGAAAGAATCTTTCTCTGTCATTATTTTTTCAACTAAATTGATGCTAGGATTAAGATTTTTGTTTTATTTGGTTTCTGGTTAGGATGCTTATGGAGTCCACAATATCTAACTATCCAAGAAATCTTCCAAAATATTTGCATGGGCAATTTTACTCACATAAAGCTATTTTAAGAGACAAAATTTTTCAGATGTCTGAGTGTCTGCAGAACACTCTGTAGCAGGACCGGCTATAACATATATGGATATAACATTCCTCTTCAGTTTCAACAAGCCACTCCCCTCTTGATTCAAGAATGTAGCACTAAATCTAACCCTTTTACTTGCAATAAACAACTTTCCCTACCAGAGAGTCTGCCTGATAAAAATAAGACTCCAAATATTGATTTTAATTGGAATGAAGTGCTGCAACATTATGCATAAAGCTATAGTGAAGTGGCAATTTACCTAAGGGGTTTACTGATTGAAAAGCTCTCAAACCTGAAATCACTAGAGAGGTAAAAAAGAAAAAAAGGCCTCTCTGGGGTGGGGGTGGAGGGTAGACTGGTAAAACAAATCCCTCTCTACAAATCTGAAGCAGATGTTAGTGTAGAGGGAAGTCAATTCAGCAAGGTACAATCAGCTTTACAGAAATTATTCTGTTAAAAGAGAACAAGCTCTTGAAAGAGCTAAATGTTTTTCTGTTCATTTGCTATACTAAGGAATCTTCAAGGAGACTGGTGTTGCAATTACAACTAATCCTCCCCAAAAAATTAACTGTGTTGAAGGCTTTGTAATTTCCCTAGGTACAATTTAGCTGTCACTTACTTTAAAATTTACTCAAACATGCGTTCCGAACAGCACTAACTTCACATGTCAAGTGCTTTCCAGCCAATTGAGTCTAAACTGGAAGTCGGTGTTAAACAACTGAATGATTAGACAAGATAGCTCATTTCCCTGCTCTTTTGTTCAGAATAAAATGCCACATTTACATTATCAGACTCAACAGGATTTTCTGACAGAGGGAGAAAAAACCCTAGTGAACACTGTCCGTACCAAGCACATGAAGCCTGTCATTTACCAATCATCCTTCAAAAAGCAATAGCCATGAATGTAACTTAATTACGACCCAACGATCCTTGACGAAAAATCATCTTATCACTGTCCTGTCCCCATAGGGCAAACGAGACACTTTTGTCCTTTGGCACTGATGATGCTAAATTCCTAATTGCAATAATGCAGTAAGAGAGCCAAACATCCCTAATTTCGTTGCAACACGTAAAGAGTTTTAATATAAATATTTGAAATAAAGCAGCTAAAAATGAGAAAAGCTCTCCTCACTAGAGAGAAATTTCTCCCCACCACTATCACCTAATTTTAAAAAAGAGCTTATTTTTAAAACTCAATTTAAAAGCACTTGTATGTCCTAAAGAATCATCTCAAACAAAATCATAGGTGAATTTAACTCTGTGATCACAGAAGAAAAATTGTCAGGGCACTGGATTCATGCTGTATTTACAACATAAGAAACTGAACATACAGGATTTATAAGATTCATCACAAATCAGCCCACAATACTTAACTGGACAACAGTGTATTAAAATATACTGACCATTTTTAAAGAGACACAATCCATCTTGATTGTTTAAAATACAGATATTAACAGCTGTGTTCACTGACTTAAAACTACAAAATACTTTGTTCATAGTCTGTTACATAATGTTTTCATACTGGTCCTGCAAATTTTCTTCCCTCTGCTTTAAAGCACTTCTGATACAGGGAATTTATAAATTTCAACCTAAAGATATTTTGTCTTGTTTCCTTTGTGAAAGGTAGTATTATTCAAGGATAGCAGAAAAAAAAAAGTTATTACCACACTTTCAAGACGTGTACACTTATTTACAGTTGTACAAAAGTTGGCTTGTGCACTTTTATTGCAGGAAGAAAAAAATTGTCAGTAGTTACTCTATCTGTTAATTTATCATCCTGCAAACAGGTATTACAGTATCATATAACTCATAAGCAGTTAAGCTTCACAAACCTCTTCAGTTTTGTAAAATAGCTCAAACAATTTCCCCTGACAGTTGGTCGAAAAAAAAGTCAAGACTACGATCCTTAAAATTCCAAGGAATTTTATAATGTGTCTGTAACATAACTTTTTCTAATTATTACTAATTGGGAGAACCAGTTCAAAAGTAAACTGTGTTTTAAGAAAACGTACAAGCTCTTGTATACCCTTGCAGACTTTAGAAACTAAACGTCATACTGTCTAAGGCAGGTTTATCACCTTGTTTCACAGACCAAGATTCCACAGGTCAACTATCCCAATTTTTAACACGATTTTGCCATCTTGAGAACCTGTTCATGGTCATAAATAAAGGTCATAAAATTGAAAGCAGGGAGGTGGTTCACCTTTAACTTACTCATGGTAAAAACATACAGTAACTCTCCAGTTACTGAAGTGAAGTATTTCTCAAATTATCAAATGCAAAATGTTGATGATTAGATGATTAGGTTTTGTTAGATTTTGTCAAGTTATATTGTTAATCATCAACAGGTTTTTTTCTTTTCCATGTTCTGCCACAAATTGTCACTTGTAACATGCATTAGGATGCACAAGAATTTCAGAATAGTTACGATAGGGTACGGAGAAAAAGGGTAGATGAAAACATTTTACATCTACAGTTGCTGAAATCTTCAGAAGCAATTCACAGATTACTTTACAAGCAATTCAAAAGTTTTAAATAAATTAAGAACACAAAACACCAGCACAACCACTGCTGTGGAGCATGAAGAAATATCCCAGAGCTGGTTTCAGAGGCATGATGACAACCTGCAGCTAAATGACAGCATTTCAGCATGGTACTTGAGCTGCAGGATAGCAAATAGTAAGCACTACTGCTGAAACAAATGACTAATGCTTATTTCAGTTGCTCATAGCTTTCAAAAACCTTTAGTATCTCCAAGATACACAAAAAGAATGGGTAAAACTCAGTTATTCCTCCCAAGCAAATTATGTGGAAAAAGATTCTCCCTCCTGTCTAACTCTGGAGAGGAAGCAGGTTTCTGCACTCCCAAGGTGGCAAAAAGTCCATAGGAAATGAACTCACTCCGTGTTGTCTTTACATACAATGAAATCTACTGAAGTTACACATTTGTGCACCACTGACTTGTAGCCATACAACTAGAGAGTCTGGAATTTCTCCTTTGACAATCTAGTCTCATCAAAAGTCCCATTACTCAAAATAAAAATTTCTAGGAAGTTTTACCAAACATTTATAATCTAAAAGGATGTGGAATTTAATGGAAGTAACTCTCTTTACTGTCCCTCAAAGCATCTACATACGATTCACATCTTTATTTACATCATCACATACTACTTATCAAGTGAAAAGGACCCAAGCCACACCATGTACAACCATAAAGCAATTATGTAAAGTGCAGCTGCTCTTACTACACATTGCAAAGCATATTAGATATTTTTCTGATGCATTAGCTACATACGATTGCACTTAAATTACTTTCATAAACATCTGCCTTTTCTTGTGATGCAACCAAGGCTGGGTTGCTGATGGAAAATGCGTACGCTATATTCTGAATTGTTGACCACTACTATAAATATTATTTTTATAAGAGAATGTACACGCATCTACCAAGAGTTGCATTGTTTTCACAAGAATGGTTAATTACACAGATCTTGCATACCCAAAATACTTACAACGCTATGGGCAATTCTTACTTAATAGGTATTTTAATTAAGCCAAGACCATTTCATATATGTGGACCAAATCACCAGAAACTGATCAGTCACTCTAGCTGTAAGAGATGAAAATCTAGCAACTACATAAATTTCATAAGAAAAAAAAAAGCTATGTGAATATGATAAAGGAAGTAAAGAGACTCTTGGCTCAAATTTAGTACGAAGTTGTTGCACAGTTCATACGTCCATGAATTCAAATGAACTACACCTCCTAATGAAAATTCATGCAAGGAAACATGACGCACGGAGTTACAGACACTTCCTACCAAAATGATGCATGAACTTTCTTTTCTCTATTAAATAGTATTAAAAGTATATATAGGAGGGTCACAAAATAGAATCACAATAGACAAACTAGACAGTACTTTCTTTGATTTCTTTTTGCAGTAACATCAAAATATCTGAATTACGTGAATTAAAAATATTTCAGCGTTCAACAACCATCCAATATAGCTCACCTGAGATGTACTGGATGGCACAGCAAAACAATGGTACAGGACATTGCTGAGAATATACCCATCATGCTCTGATTAACCATCTTGTCAAACAGACTTTAGAACCACCTAATTTATAAGCATATTTCAGTATATAGCCAGTTCATCTCTGATGTGTCCATAAAACACAGCTGTTGTTTCCAGAGACCATGATGTGATGTATAACAGGTAAATTTATCTAACTTAAGGAAACACTCATTTCTTACTACTACTCCTAGACCACTTCATTACTGCATGTGCATACATATGTGCACACATACATGCATGAGCCTTTTCCAACATGTACGTGCATCTGTGTATAGTATACAAAGGACATATAACAAAACAAATACCATATCATAATTTGTTTCATTTGGAGCCCAAACACAGCTTACTTTTCAAGGTGAACTGTAATCAGAGGGGAATGAAGGACAGCAGTTTCTGCCAACCCCAGGTTCACAATGGTTTCATGTAATCGATTCACTGTTTCAACTTCACCTCGCAAGGCAGCGGCATTAAGAATGCGGAAAAAAGATGCAACTGTTCTGTCTGAGATAGGAACATCCTTCTCTTTCATCTCCGTTAGAATGTTAATAGCATCTACAATGAAACAACACAAAAGACCCTTAGGTAATTTCATGTAGGGAAAACAAACTGCTATTAAAACAGCATTTCAAACCCAGCAGGAATGTAAATTCTGGCGTATAATGCCGATTTCAAGTTAATTACTACTTACATTTCTAAACGAGACTACAATTATAAATCCACAATAGCATGGTTTTATCATTTTGCTGCAACTTTGACTACAAATTATAGATAGGAACTGTGTGCCCACTCTGCACCACATAACCCTGTACAGTCTGCCCTATAGCTGCAAGATTCTACTAAATGGATGCTTTTATCGTTCAGTGCTAACATCTGCTAAATCACTCCATTGTTTCTTCAGCAGATGGCTTGTCACGAGGCCAGATAATAAAGATATGTTTACACTGTATATACAGCCAGACTAATGGTCTGATACCGATAGGGCCTGTTTGCTGTGTCGATACTAATTAGCCAAGGAGAGCCAATGAAAGCTTTCTAACAGACTGCACGTTAAAACATTAGGTTCATTAAGCTTCATTAGTAAGGCAGAAACAAACATTTCGGTATATGGAATAACTGCATTTTTATAATGTTCTTAATTATTGCGTAGATAGAATGTTTTGACCACTTTACATTTGGCTACACTTATGAATTATTTTATTTTCTGAGGGATATTTACACTCTTAAAAGCAAGCTAATCTTTTCAAACTGCTTTAATGTAGAGGTCATCATGATCTGATTTATTATGCTTTGGAAAACATCAGCTTTCTTTATTTCTTTGCTAACAGTAAGCTTAATAAGAGTCAAAGACAAAATGTCAAAGAAAGATCTTACCAAAAAAAATTGGCTTTTAAAATTTTTATGTAAAACCATAATGTTCTGTGTCTTTTATGATGTCAAGTCTTCCACAAAATCGTAGAATTAGATAATCAAAATCATCATTTAAAGTTGATGACAGTTCTTTTAAACATCAACAAAACCACGTAAAATAGAGAATTATATTAGACTGTATTACCTAAATTGATGCAAACATCTAGAAATACAGAATAGACAGTTTTCAGAACATCCATTAGAAGTCAAAATTTCCAGGCATTTTGACAGAGTGACTCTAAAATTCAGAAACATACACCTAAAAGAATACTAACAGAAAAATATATACTTTATAAAAAGTTACATGATTTTTTTGCAGTACTTGGCTCTTATGAGAAGGTTATGTTTATAGGTTTTATGTTCAGCCTTCAGACCTTCTTAAGCAAAAACAAAGCCATTAGTCTAGGCACATACGCAATTTGTGCCATAAGTCATGATCTTCAAACTCAATCCAAACAGCAATGCTAATAAAAACTAGCTGCAGAAATGCAAAAAGCACTGAGCTGTGCAAATGTAAATGACAAGCTTGCCAATCCATTAAAACTAATGGCCTGCACTGTCCAAGCATCTCTGGTTGAATTCACATGCAAATTTGTATGCAAAATGTTCAAGCACTTTTCAGGACATGATATACCATTAATATCAACTCACATTTTTATTCTTGAGGCAAGATACCTTTATTATATAGCAGAAACACACAATGAACGTAAATGGATTACCTTCTAGTCTACCATGCTTTACTAAGACTTCTATCAGTGCTACATATTTTCCAGTGTCAAGAGCAACAGGTGAGTTCTTAGGGAAGCTAGAAATTAAAACATTAAGAATGTATCAACAGAAGTTCACATTTTGCATACTCAGTTTAAAGATTATTTTTTTCAAACCATGTAACAGCATTGCGAGCTAACAGTTATGAGAAGCATTAAAGGAAAAATCTGATACTTTGAAAGATGTGCCATTAAAACGGTTTTTAAAACACCATCCCATACGCTTTCCCAGTCTCCAGAATCAAAAGTTATATTTTATATGATGTAATTAATTATTTGGCAGTTATTGCATAAAATGGGTAATTTCCCAGGAGCCTGTGAAGAAAACTCAGTCCACGTGGCTCAAGCAGGGCCATATTCTTTTCAGTAATAAACACGAAACTATTCACCTATAGCACCAATTCAAAACTTTGAAGTTTTTGCTATGCAGTTGTTTTCTTTTTTTTCCTGGAAGTTGTAAAATTAATTCCTTCTCTGTTGTTTCTTTTTGGAACAATTCAGAGTGACTTCTTAGCGGTAGTATGCTACACTTGAGGCAGATCAGTGAAAACATGCTACTGCAGTGTAGCTCCACTAGAAGACTCAATTTCACTTCATGCAGGCTCACTATGGGAATTGTTTGAGAGTGACAGTACAGCCAAAACCAACACACTACTGTTACCTGCAGAGGGACAAATTTTTTGCTATTCATAGCTCAATCATTTCACATAATTTCAAACAGTAGCAAGGTGTAACGAGTACCTGTCTGCTCACCTAATATAAAACCAAAGCAAATACTCTGTGAGTGCATACAAAAGAACGAACCTTTAAGTAACATGTAACTAGTTCTACGTTCACTGTAGCATCGGACCAAAAGGAGGTTTTCAAGTAAAAAGGGGACAAAAGAGAAAGATGATCCATAAAAATTTGTTCCATGCTAAATCATACATAGCAGTGCCTAGCTAGGAGCTACTTTTCAAAGCCAAGCTACTTTTCAAAGCTCTGAAAAGAAAACTTTCAAGTAGAATGCTTGTTCACCATCTTAAAATAATGTCACTCCGAAGCACTGCTATTCTAAAGACAATACAGGTACAGCATATTCTAAGCATTGTAGGTGCTTCTCAACATAGGATACAGGTACATTTTTTGTTCTCTTAAATTAAGCAAAACTTCAATTTAGACATTATTATGTTTGAAATAAAAACAGATCCTATATAGCAATTTGCCTTAAAAAGAAGATAATTACTGACCATATGAAATAGCTGCTTCTGATGTTCAATTATACAACGCAATTTTTTTGTTTCAGAAAACCACACCCGTGACTGTTTTAAATGCACATACATTGGAGGGGAAAACTAATTAAAAATGGATGAGGGGGTTAACACTCAACCTACTTAATTCAACAAGGTCTGTGTATCAGCATAAATCTCTGTGACATGTTTCAGTGCCGGTGTACTTACACTTTTTCTTTCAGGTTCATTGCCTCTTCTACATTATCATGTCGACAGCACAAATTTATTAAGGCTGCATAGCCACCGACAACCATGTCCGGTTCGTATTTGGCTTTCACTTCAAGGGCTTTTTGCATATTCTAAAAAAGGAACAAAGCAAAGATGTGAACTAGAGGAAAAGTCAATATGACACAATGATTCTTGTACGTTCAGTGTGCAGTTATACAACTGCTTTAGTGCTTTTAGTAGTGTAAGATCACATTTGAAAAGAGTGCTGTAATGCTTTAGCTAATTTTATGAGCGAAACTTATTTTTGCAGAAATCACTATTTTTCTAAAACATCTTTTAGACTAACTTGAGAGTAGATTTTTAAATGAATTTTCTTACTTTATAATTTCTAACATGTTTTATGAAAAACTTCTTTCCTTTTTAAAAATCCAGACAGTTCCCGTAAACATGATCAACCCATATAAAATAGTTTGTATTTATTTGAATTTGTAACAATTTTCACCTAGTACACTGCCAAACACACAGAACTACTTTCTGAAGAATGAAAATCTAAACAATGCTGTAGAAAGCCTTTTTTTTTTTTACACATTCCTATTCATACATTTGACCACTTTGAACTTACAACGGTGTTTGCTTCTAGTCTTATTTCATATGTAAAATTGTAAAGACTGACAGCTAAGAATCACTCCTTCTAAACTGTGTTCTTAGCAACAGAGAATATTGTGCTATCATCTGCACAACTGTTACTGTTCCTATATATACAGCTTTATAGGCAGGATCAAACTGAACAAGAAACTGAATAAAACTGTGGTGATACCCCACAAATTACAGACACACACTAAATGAATGTAAACTACAGCTGGACGCCTGCCGAATGAAGGCAAGAGACCCTTTATCTCAGAAGAGCTTTCCTCCTGCAGGAAAATGGAATTTCAATCCCTGCATTAACAACCTAGTAATATTTGAATTGCAAATGACTAGTGCATGTATCAGTTGCTTGACAATCTAGATATAAGAGACCGGAGCCATGGCTTGAAAGGACATTTGGCATGTATGATAAACCTATCACAGCTGTTACTATCATTCACTTTGCAGATTATTGTAAACAAACTTCAGCAACCCCAAAACATGCCATTCAAGGTGTTGCTGAAATTAGTTAACCTTTTGATTTAATTGCTTTTTGCACTTATGTTTGATTTATAAGCATCAAACCATGAAACCTCAAGCACTGTACTTGTCTTTGCTTAACTATGTCTTTCCATAATAGTCATTTATGTCTCTTTTAAAATATAGCTATGTGTTTCCAATTATCTCTGCATTACTTAAGATACCTCTTCTTCACAAAGAGCACGTATGAGTTGTTTCAAGACATCTGTAATAGGCTGGTTTTCAGATTTTCGCTTTTCTAGCTTCTTCTCCAAAGCAGACACGTCAGATTTAGCACTCTAAATGGAAGTAACATAAAGAATGTCAATTGCAAAAACACCCTTCCCAGAACAACTTGTTGGATCACTTTTATTGAAGACAGACAAAATAATCCTCTTCTTTCCTATTCTTAAGATTTTTTTTAATAATTTAAGGTGCTTTTATCTGTTTAAATGGTACATACTAATTGAAGATTTGAGTTGGAGTACAGTAAAAAAAGCATTAAGAAGCATATCTACAGAGGTCAACATAACTATTTCTCTCGTACTCAGTTCTTTGTGTACAGGGAAGCAGGGAATAGAAGCCTCTTTCTCTTTCCATCTCTACATCTCTGATCTCAGCAGAGTGGACACTTGACACTCCACCATTAGAAGCAGTATGGATTTATATGGTTCCTGCCACTCAAGTAGATCACTATAATTTACAATCATGAATTAAACCTCACACCACCACTGTTAACTAACTAGAACTTTCAAAAAACAGAATGGGAAACTGAGGCATGAAACCTCACCCAACTCCAAGGTCAAGTATCAGGTCTATGTGAGAATCTGGTAGCCTTTACTCCTACTCTGTAAAGTAACCTCTGAACTTCAAATGGTAGATTTCAATAACATTAATATACTTCCATTATTACATTATTATACAGCTAGTTATTACACTTCATCTAAAACCCATATCCAAACATTATTATTACAGAAAGAATAAGTATAGCTATCTGTGAATTTACTTACTTCTGGAATGTTGTCTGTAGGCAGAGATCTTTTAGAAGACAGTGACTTTGCATCCTAAAATGTAGCAAGACAAAGATATCACTAATCCCCCCCCCAAAAACAGTTCAACCTCTAAGTAAGTACATAAATGCTAAAAATGTTCAAGTTAATTATATAATTGCAAAGTTTAAAGAAAAGCTGTATTCTGTAGCATTATTACTTTGACTTGAAAAAACACTAAATGTATCTCTTTCATATATGAAATGAAAAAAGCTTCATGAAAAATCATGGAAAGGTTAAAAGGCTTACTTATAACCACTGCGTAAAGATATTTATTTTGCAAAAGAGAATATATTCACAGAGTATTGATACTCCATTTTTTAGTTTCTAAGTAATTGGTATAGAACCACAGACCTTAATTAATTCAGGAACTTGAGAGGAGTCCAGCAGTCTGCAAATGCCGCTGCAGTAGGTTGTAGGGATAACTATATTCTGTACCAAGAGGTGGGGAAAAAATTATATGAGTTTTGAAACACAACCAAACTGAAATTTGTCTAACAGAAATTATCTCAGACCTAATTCAAGTCTCCAGCTCTTGCATGTCATTGAGAAGTGGTCTGGTTGTACTTAAAAGCAGCAATTTCAAATCTAATAGATACATGTCAGGCAGGACAGGCATTATGTAGCAAAAAATGAAATGGTACCATCTTCTTCAGCTGATGGAAGTATTGTCTCAAACGCTCCTCCTTGGCCTGTACCTCTGAGTCACTCATGCTGTCAATCAAGTGATAAAGAAAATAGCCAACAGCTTCTGTGGAAAAAAACAAGAGAAAGCATTCCACTAAAATTACCGAGACTGTCATGTTATCAAGATTAATTTATAAGAAATCATTTTGGTGTGAGATGTCACCCTGATGAGAGGCTCTGAAATGGCAACAATGATCACTGAGGCATAGAGATTATGTGGTTTGGGAGCACATATCTAACTGGTGAGTGAAAGGAATATTAATTATTTTCAGACCTAGTGACAGCTTTTCAGTACAGAATCTTACTTCAATCTATTTTTTCCACTACTGTGTGACAGAAGTGGTACTGCCCAAGGCCTTCCCCCCCTTTCCTGCCTGCTACCCCAAATAGTTGCCACAAATATTTTGTCATTGGTCAAAAGAAAAACAGATTTCTAGCACTTTGCATATTTATTCTGTGCATTTTACCCATTATATTTCATCACCAAGCTACTTTAAGTATTGCAATATTAATTAAAAAAAAATTACCTATCAGATCAACGAATACCAAGGAGGGTGCCTATCGGCCAACAAAAGTCAAGATTAACAGATTTAACAAATAGTGATAAGTTTCTTATTGATGCAAGTGAGGCCAAGAATAGGAAAAGCATCAAATTACAGACTTCTCAGAGGTTAGCTTTCCTCATACCACCTTGTCCCTCTGGTCCCAAGAGGAAGAAAAAAAAAAAAAAACCTGTGGTGTTTTTTTTTTAAATAGATATACAAAAAAAGAGTATACTTACTTAAAAATAGAAGGTTTTTTTACTTCACAAAATCAGAAGAGCTACTAAAGGTAAAATTAGGTTGCAAGACTGCTTTTTTTTTTAAAAAAAGGGGAATTTAAGCATCTGTTTATTCTGTGTTTCTATTTTAGTCAATACATTTAGTAAAACAAATTAAGAGCAAGATTTGTTTATAATTCTAGAAAAAAAAAGATCTCATGGATCTCACAAAATATGCTCTGATTATTTGAATCAGGATTTTCCCTAACATGTTTTCAAATTTCACTTTCAAAAAGAAGCAATCAGTGTTTACTGTTGTAATCCCTCAAACCCATCATTACACAGAAGAACGGATTTGTGGATAAGTTACAATCATAGAAATTGAAACTCTACCAGTTGGTCCTGCAGGCGTCAGGCAATAACGTTCATCCTTGTACAACAGTTCTGTTATCTGGTAAGACAGAATAATCGTACATTGCAGCCAAAAGAAGCAAGCAAGGACAAATAGTATCTGAAATTGAATTCTCAAAATAATAAAGCATTTCTCTGTTAAAGTATTATTCTTTACCACATCATAGTAATTCCCTAAGAAATACAAAGAAGTTTTCTTTAAAATAATAGCTTTTTCTGGAAAAAATATTGTGAACAAAAATGCTTTCTGAGGTACATCAGTAAGACAGACACTCTGCTATTCTGTTTATGTATCATTCTACACCAAGTTAGCTATCCTAAGACATCGCTTAAAGCAAATATTAACTAGCGTCACTTCTAGAAATGCTACAATTGCATTCCAGTTTACTGAAAGGCTGCAATTGGCCCACAAAGCCTTTTTTAAAAACTATTTTGAAAGACACAAATGCATTTAAAAAAATAGAGGAACATAATTTATCATGCTATGCTAGATTTAAGGTAACGAGTACAGCTATTGTAAATAAATCTCATTTTGAATGGGAAAATATGCGTCCACAAAAACAAACTGCATTTGTCTAAATTTAGCACACATTCCATCAGCCATGCAAACTGAAGGAATACATATTTTTACTTCAGAGGAAAAGAAGAATTTACCCTAAAGCTCCTACATCCTACCTACAAGTCCTTTAATCTAAACTCCATCACTTTAAAAATCTGTCTGACTGTTCTTAAGAAAACCACACCATCTCTATTTAAAAACTGAGATTTTAAGTATTTCAATAATTTTGGTTTATCTGCCATTAATGCAATCTTCAAAAAGGGGGAGATACAGTCCCACTGTCAAAGTGCTGTGTTTTAAGTAATGACAAAATAAAAACAATCCTCATCTTCAATTGTTGTTGCCAGAAAATACCAAACGTGCAATGTAATATCGTACCTATCACTTCTCATTCTTCTAACTGCACAGACACTGTGCACAGTCAAACTACAGCTTGCTAACTACTACTTTCCTTAGCTTCTGCTCTTTTGTCCTTGTCTTCTTACCACAAATCAACACACAGAAGAATCTACAACTTCAATAAAGTCCAACAAAGTCGTAACACTTCTCCCTCTGAATCAAATCTCAGAGAACACCATAAAGGAAAAAAAATTTCTGAAAAAAATGTGTGATAGTACTTCTAATGCTAAATATCTATTTATTTAGTATTTCTTATTTTAGAAGGTTAATACATGTATTCACTCATAAATTCAAAGACAACAAAACGCATCTTTCTTCCATTTTGGAGAACAGCAGAAGTAACTCTAGATACTGTTTCCTGGGCAGACTACCATTACTTCAGTCCTCTGACTGTTTCAAAATTAGTTCTATAATGGCAGTAATGAGAGATCTCTTTTTTCTTTTCTCCACTCTCTCTTCTTGTTTTTAAATGCAAAAAAGGAAGGATAGTGTCAGAGGGTCCTCTGACCATAATCTTCACAGAACAGAAAAGAGTAATATAAGTCATTAATGGGTTCAAAATTACATTTTCCACTTAATCCCAGGACTTCTTTGCAAAATCTAAAATTTTACAAGCCATGTACTACTCTTGTTAGTCAGCAGCTACAGTATCAAAGAGAAAGGATAAAACGCACAATGAATACTTGCCCAAATTCTGTAACCACATCCCAGGCAGTACCTGGCCAACACGTCCTCTATTGTAGCGCTCCGCAAAATTTATAGACCAAGTTACATTGCAATGTCTTTCTAAGGTAGCCCACAGCAGGGAGGACAAGACAATCAGTCATTTACCTTTAATTTAATCTAGATGATTTTTTTTATATGGCTTTGCCTTCCATGTTTTAAGAAACTTTTTGCCTTGTTAGTACTAGTATAGGGATAGGATGAAAGTTTAGGAAAGGAAGGAAAGAGAATTAAACAATGTCAGATTGCACAACCATGGCAGACTTTGTTCCAGAACCTACAACTACATACTACCTTCAGCTATAAAAAGATTCACCTATAAATAGGAGTAGCATAATCTACACAGTTAACTCCACACTGGATTTTAACTGTCCAATTTGATAATTTTACGTCATACAGTTGTACAATCTGCCATTGACAAAAGCCTTGCTCAAATTAATCAGGTCTACAATTATCAGGCTCAGAATTCAGATTTAAGGGAATATATCATAAACACAGAGTGCCTGAAGAGTTTGATTTTATTTACAGCATTATCTCAGCTTACCTTGCTCCAAAGATGTACATCATCTGAGCTGAAGAGGGCAGCAAAGGATAAGAAATTAAAAGCAACAAAATTATTCCACTCATATCTTTTTTAAGATCGTTAACACTGAGGATCTTAACTAAATTATTTAAATAACATAGTAACACAATAACTGCCACATATTTTTTAAACCAATGCTGTACAGAGTTAAGTACTGTACTCTTTCTGCACATAGGGTCATCGTTTCTGCTAAATTGAATTAATGCAGCAATCCCAACAGATAACTAAGACTACAAAAAATGTATTTTAGTTTTATTTTCAGTTCAATCTTGTAGTATGTCCTAAGTGAACCTTTTTATTTTATACTTCATTCTATTTAGCATTTCAAGAAAGTAAAATTCACTGAAATAAGTCACACTTGACACAGTAAAGACTCGGTAAGTGGAATTTGCTAGGACAAAAACTTAGATTCCTGTGCATTACAATTAGATTTTTAGTGTGGACAGATAATGACAGGCAGATATAAAAGCATTTATAGCACGCAAAAGAAAAAAAAAAAAGGAATCAAGCACCTTACTTGAGGAATAACGCTTATTATAGTGAGGAAAGTATTTTAAATCACAGAAAACAAAACATAAAAGAATGCTAATTTCACCTCTCATAGAACAGGACAGTACTTGGAGAGCACTGCTCTGTACATTATCAGGCTATCAAACGTTAACCAGCTCACGGAAGTAAAAAACCTGACATATCAGAATGTTAACCAGCTAATTGCAGTACAAAATAACACATATACATACTTGATTTTGTAGAAGATCAAAATTCTTACCATAAGCTCTAACTTTTTGACAAATATAAATCAGCATTAACCTAGATAAGGTTAAGAGAACAAAAACTTGTGACCTTATTTTTATCTTCCTGTAATTCTTATAAGGGGAAAATAAGATGTCAGTCTAAACAGTTGCATAGGAACTTGAAAGCATTCATAGAAGTTTAGGATTTTTATTTAGGAGGTTGATGCCTATGAAACATTTCTTCTTTTTGTGCAGCTACTACCACTTGTGTTTGAAAATGAATCAAATGCAGGTCCACACAGAGGGGAGAATGGAAAAAAAAAAGCCATCTGTGAGGTTAGTTAAGCTCTGTTGTGTGAACTCGCTCCACCACTGAGAGCATGACAATGAACTGCAGATATCAAATGCATCAATTTCCTAAAGTACTTGACTCTGAAATAGTAATGGTACATCAGGCAGACAGAATGGGAGTACTTCGAAGCAGTTACTAGAGAAGAGCAGCTTCTACAGAAATCCATAAACCAGTCTGCCACAACATTGTTTGTGTGTCTCCAGTGTCCATAACCTGTACTTTTGTACTCTAGTCCTAAACTCAGCTCATTTGAACATCCAAGATTGCATGTACAAAATCTTCCTACAATCTCTACAAAAGGTACAAAAATTGTTTTCTTCTAACATATCCTCTAACTTCATTTTCAGGATGCTCTAGCCATTCATTTTAAAATAAAATACGAACCGGCATACTTTCAGAAAAAATATTGGGGTGATGTTTAGGTACAGTCAACCTTGTGCATACCTCCTGAAGGCACAAAGCAATGAAGGCAAACGAGAGGGATTAATATTTAAGAAATAAGAAAAAACTTAAGCCACACTTACAAGTGGCAAGGAAAAGGGAGAAACAGTGAGCTGAAGTAAAAAAAACCTAAACAACAACCAACCCACAATCCTCCCTCCTCTAACCTTAATTTCCCTCAGAATCCTGATGTTTTAGCTCAAATGTTCAATAATTATTGAAATCACAAAAGCAGTAACTGTTTCATTGCTGGGGACAGAAATTGTTTCACTTGAAAACAGTATGATTCCTCAGTAGCTAGTTTCCACAATGCAAATTGATAATATTTTAAAGATAATTTAAATCACATTCTGAACACCTGCTCAACTCTCTAATTGTTGCGAGTGTTTCATGGTAATATTAGTTGTGTCTTTCATTTATGGTTTCTTTTCCAATACAAGTCCTACTTCAACTGAATATTTATCTATACTTAAGAGAAAACATGTTTCAAAAATATGTTGCTTTTAATTTATACATTTCAAACTGTTGACTACTAAGAGTAAAATACTCTTATCAAAGCTAAAACATTATTTCATTTATCCCTTGGGTATCAAGGTCAGCTACAGCCCAGTTAACAAACCCAATTTGAACACCTGTTGGTTTCTCTTTCTCTTTTTCCCATGGTAGAGCAGGATGATCTTAACAGAACTTCCAATTTACCAGGATAAAGTATCCAACCTAAACATAGTCATATCTCGTGGCCATTACAAAATTTTAGAAAATACTACTATTCAGGACCAGAGTTAGAAGGCTGATTTTGTTAAGTGAAGTGACTTCTCTGGTTCCCAGTGGTGTAGGTATGCTGCAAATACCTAATTGTTGGCTGGGGAAAACAGTGAATGGTATAAATGCCCTGTTAATTCACATTTACTTATGTAATCATAAGACAACCTTGCAATTTAGCAAAGAACTCTCCTTGCACACTGAGACCATATGGCTGTGAACACAAGTTATGGCAATATAGCACAATACTAGATGTTCAATGTGAGCTTTCAGGAATCATATTAACCCACAGGGCATAGAAAGCTATCAGATAGAGTAGAACGTACCTGGCTCCTACTAGTATTTTCTCTTCATTAAGCACTCATCCAACTTTAATGGTTAATGGGTGATAATCTTTTGGGAAATCTTATATTAGCATAGCAGTATACAAACAAAAAACTAAATGAAGTAAAACCCCTGAATGTTTACTACCCTGAGAAGTTTATACACTTTTCACCACCACAGAACAAAGGTTTTCTTAATCTACCATATACATAACTTCAAAGGTATGCTCATAAATAACAGAGTTAAGGAAATCAGGAAGAGAAAGGATATCCCTCAGATCTGCTACACCTGGAAGACTACTTATAAATTTTCAAACATGATGTGAGGAAGAGTATACAGACTTGTTTTCAACAAGGCAAAAAAAGAAGAGGGAACTTTGCTACAAATTAAAAAAATAAAATAAAAAAAAAAAGTGTTAATATAGCAACCTTACCTTTTAAAACCCAAAATGAGGCTGTTTCTAAACTGACGAAATTCAATAGCAGGTGTGCTTGCTGAAGACACTGTAAATTAAAGAAATGTGTCTAAACAGTCATTGCAAAATAATTCCTGAATAGCAACAAGTCAGTAGCTCTTATAAACAGAGTCATCAGAACTATTTTGTTAGTTTAACTAATGCTCACAAACATTTGTAAATCAAAATTTCAAATGCCAGCGTATTTGAAATAGTCTTGATTTTACCAGGGCTAAATCTGCTGTTTTGAAAAGGATCAAATACTCTAAAAGACATTTTCTCCCTCTTCATTGCCTTTAATGTCAAGAGTTAACTCATTAGTCTTTTATACAAACTAGCAACACCAGTAAGCATCTTATCTGTAAAGAAGTGCAAGACTGAAGAAAATACTATGTTCCAAAAAGCAAAACACAACTCAAAAAATACTAATCAAAATCCTCAGACAGTACTGTTGGAACAAAAAAAGATCCATGAGAGGTAAATGGTTTGCTAATTGTCTCAGATAGAAAATCTGCCTTAAAACAGGCTTTTGCCTTCTATTTTGTTTTACATTAATTTAATTTTTATTTCTTTTTTAAAACCAAACAATTAAATTATCATTTCTTAGGTGTTGCCTTCTGCTGATAGAAGTTGCCTGACAAGCAAGAAAAAGTAGTTCCATCTAAAGTGCTAATCACTGAATTAAGTTAAAATAAAAAGGGGAAAAAAAGAGAAAGATACATAGTTCAAAATATTGCTATTTATAATATTGGTTGAATACAAAAGAAACTGTAAAATTACTTAAATTTACAGTTATGTCTTACATCTTCACTTTTACATCATTTTTTGTGTCTCATTCCAGCACAATAATCCAACAAAGAGAAATATACAGTAGTAGATGCATTTGAGTCCTGTGTGAAGTTACCATCATCTGACTTCACCGTCACGATAAAATTAAGACCTGTAAAAACCTGAAGGCACTGGGCCCTTTCAGCAAAGGCTGTAATAAGGGTATATGGTAGAACTGAAATTAAAAAACCAGCTCTATAGGAACCTAGGAAATAAAAAGCAGAAACATTAATACTACTCCTTAGTGTAACTGTAGGCATTTAGAAAATTCCAAGTTGTTGGAACATTTATTTTAGTTTGAAAATCTCAGGTAAAGTTGGCTTCAAGAAATCCTCAATACAAATCCTCCTCCAGTAGTATATTAAACTTTTTGCTCATAAAAAGACGAGCAGAAAAGCATCTTAGTATGCTCAGCTGCTTCTGACAATCGGCAACCTGGTTTCCTTAGCAACAAACAAGTCTGAGAAAATCAAGGGGCTGACAATGAAGTGGAATGGAACGGCATGATAAAGGGAAAAAGCAGCTCTCATGTACATTGCCTTATGCACCCAGATTCCTCAGTTGATGCTTCGTAGTTTTCATCTTGTCAGTAGCAGAAATCTATACATTATGAGGCATGAGAAGCCGAATCAATACACCTAGATAGCAACCAGCATTAATAACCAACATTCGCCTACCCTGACTACACTGATGAGACAATCTTGAACTACTTTCCATACTCCATTTATTCTTCTCCTCTTTGTAATACTGCAAAAGGAGCCAAGTCAAAAAAAAACCCCCGAACAATCAGCTGTTTAATATCTGTGCCTTATCATTACATAGGTGCTAATTAGATTTACTAGCATTCATTTCAGCTTGGTAAACTATTTACAAGAGTACCTTCCTTTAAAGCTCAAGTTCAAAAGAAATTTTGTATGTCTCCATGAATTATTAACCCTGGTCTTTGTAAACAGAAATATCACTACAAGATTTAAATTCATCACAAAGACAACAGCTAAATCATTCAGTATATGAGATTAATTCCATAACTTTAACACAGACTGCAGCTTACTGTATGCACCTGTATACTTTTGATATCATATACATTTACCATAGACCAGACACACATGTATTTGTGCCATACAACACAAAAAAAAAACCTATTTCATCACTCCTAATAGTTGTCCTTTCAAACAAATGTTCAAATATATTTTAAGTATTTCAATTTTCATGTTTTATGTTCCCGTTTCTGTCATAAGAATGCACAAACTAATGGCAGAATATACAATTAATATTAAAGATTCACTAATTGATAAATCTCCCAGATAAAAGAAAAAAAAATTACTGATTCATAAACACTCATTCAATTTCCTCTTTTTCAACACAACAGCTTCCTAAGGTCCTGGTGTATAGGCTACACATTTCTATCTTTGTTAAATAAAACAGTTAATGACAACTGCAGTAAAAGACTGCTTAAGCTTTTCCCTGCATTTTGGACACATGAAAGTGTTGTTTAAAAAAAAAGATCATTCTCTATCAGATTTAGCCCAAATTTAGGTTTTTTAGTTAGTTGTCTCAGTATACTAGCAAAAGAAAACCTGTTTTAATTTTTTTATGAGAAACATATATTCCTCGAACAAGAAAATCCATCCCATCTATTCAGTTCATTAGAATCAATGAATGGTAGGGACTGGAAGGGACCTCTAGAGATCGTGTAGTCCAATCCCATTGCTAAAGCAAGTCCACTCAGATCAGGTCACATAGGAACATGTACAGGCAGGTCCTGAAGACCTCCAAGGGGGGAGACTCCACACCCTCCCTGGGCAGCCTGTGCCAGGGCTCCTTCGTCCTCACAGGAAAATAGTTTTTTCTTATGTTTAAATGGGACTTTTTGTGTTCCAGTCTTATCCCATTACCCCTTGTCCTGTTGCTAGATACCACTGAAAAAATGGATGTCCCAACCTCCTGACATCCACCATTTAGATATTTGAAAATATGAGATCCTCCCTCAGTCTCCACTTCTCTAGATTAAATAGCTGCAACTACATGAGTTAACTTCTGCAAGCACGGAGCATCAGAACAATCTGTGGAGTAAAACTTTTTTGAAGTGATTAATTCATGTTGCTGCAACTTTGTTACCCATCAAATTTATACATGCTACTTACGTGAACAAGAGATCAGCAAAGCAGTCTCAGGTTAACATCAGTGTCAACCAGTTCTTTAAAGCTGGTTCTTTCATTAATAATTCTACAGTATAAAGTACTGCCATATTGTTAGACTAGCATCCTGTTGCAATTGATGCTACAAACAAAAGTAATCCCTGCCCCAACAAATTAACAGTAATTGTGCAAGGCAAATTCTCTCCTCAAACCCACTAATTACAAGAGGATCAAAACTGTACCACAATCACAGCAAAACTGTGACTTGTAATTACCTCCCATGTAAATCTTAAGGCCAGATTCAGTACTAAAAAAAAAATTTACCAGGGCACATTGCCCGTAATTGGTAGTTTCAAATGGTCTAACATGTCATCATAGAGGACCTCACATAATAAAACCTTGACCATATATCTTTTAAACCTCATATATTAATACATGTAAATCTCAACCTACAACCAATCAACACTACAACCAAGTATGTAGCAACACGCAACATTAACTATACTTACACAGAGAAAGAACATTGTTCAGTCTTCCATGTACCGCTTCGTGTCTTATTTCTGCTACAGAGAGTCCCACAGTTTCGAAGAGGCAGTCATTTTTCTGAAGATAAAACAATCAATCATTGCAAGTATGCACAAAGAAGATCTTCTGAAACTTTAAATGCTTCCTTCACAAATGACATTGGCAATCTTGCATTAATAGCTGTTGAGAACATAGAAGGTGCACTACAGAAGTCTACATGGCTACAACAGATAAGTTGCTACTGATCAAAAATTATCCAGCCTTTCTATTGAAATCAGTTTCAAGAGACAAAGTCACTAAAGGCAATAGAGTGGGACAGTTAAAATTAGTCTGCAATTCTAAAATCTTCAGAAAGCCAAAAAACTGTCAAAAATAATTGTAATTCCTCTAATCCCCAGTAAAAAAAAAAAAAAAAAGGACATGAATTTATTTAATTTTCCACTTCCAGGAAAGAGAAAGCTAGTAAGTCTCAGGCAAAATATTTTGGATAGCTCTGGAAGTGAGAAACAAACACAGCAGGAGAAAAACCACAGTAAACAGACTATCAGTGCAACAACTGTTTCTAAATTAATCTAAATATTCTTAGGAGGCTTCACCATACCATGTTCAGGTTTAAAGCATGCAGAGCATAGGAAAACAACCCACATAACAGTAATTTTTACAGATTTTAAATGTGAACTCACCTTCAGCTGGGCACGGGCAGTTTCACTATCAGCAAAATTTGGAAAAACATAATCTGTGTATGTTTCTGCATCAATTTCCACCCCCAACTTGTGCATCAATTTGAGGACCTCAAAGATACCTATCAAGGCAAAATAGGTCAGGCAAAGTGGCATTTCAAGATAATAAAAACTTGAGACTCGACAGTTAAAAATACATGTTGCTTTTCAAAAACACAACTTTTGTCCTCGATTTCCCTCCATGAAACACCCAGGTAAAATTTGCATTTTTATTTTAGTTGTTAATGAAGTTCTTAACTGTGAAACTTAGAATATATTTACTAAATTTCCTCTTCTGTGCCGTGCTGCCAAAACCATGTAACATTTGGCAAAGTCTGAAATTGGTAGCATACAAAGTCACTTTCTAACAGTAAACTCTTAGCCCTGTTTGCAAAATATGTTTGACAGATGTAACAAAATGCTCCTTATTATTGTGCATAAAACAAATATTATATTTGGTGCATGATATATAACAAAATTCAACATAGAAATGCATTCTTCTATACATAACACATTTTTAGCTTTTCTTCTCCAGTATCCAACATTGATTAGCATGGCAAGCTTTCAAGATCTGTCTCTCAGTTTTTTAAAACAACATTTTTATAAGCAAAAAGGTTTGATTATCTAAATGCATCAGCTTCAAACTGGAAATTTAGAGAAATGATGGAGAAAAGCTTCACCCAAGCCCCAGGTGTAACTTTAACAGGGTTCAGATAATTCACACAACTAGACTGTACATGACTACTATAGATACGCTTTTGAAAACAACAGGCAGCAAATCTTAATTGTTCAGCAGTTAGAGTTCCAAGAGTATACATCATGCTTTTTAATTGCTCACACTCTTCTGGTTTACAGAAACTTCTTACAGTAACTCTAGCTAGTGAACTCTGAACCCCTGTCAAAACCAATACAGGTATTATCATTTTTTTGCTGGTCTAAAAATGACTTGTCAGTTGCTGCAGGACACTGGTACCAAATAGCATATGTTTTTTTTCATACTTATTACTTCAAAATTGTAAAGTTTCCCAAAGTCCCTGTCTTTGCCCTGGAGTGCCACCTATGGAAAAGTGACACTTCCATGAATATTTTATGCAGTGCACTATGGTGCAAATAATCAAATGTGAATTCCCTTTGAGCACTTGAAAATACATGCAGACAAGTCACACTAGATTAAAGTCGCATCATCTGCTCGAGTTTGCCTTAAACAAAACTCTGATTTTGGCCCAGAATCTGCAAAAATATGAATAAAGAATTAATTACAGTAAGTCTTTCTTGATACTTTCAGACTTCAGAAAGCTAGTTTCTATGTCATGTTTTCAACTTCCAAGAAAATACATCAAGTCCTCTTGTGCTGAAACCTCCTCAAAAATAACTGTATCACTAGAAAGTAGTTTGAAGACCAAGAACTAGATAGCATAGTGAATCAAGTGTGGAAAACAGAGATTTCATCTGAAATCTACTTTATCTAGAACAGACTAGAAGAAGGATTGTTATGCATTCCCTTCCCTAATAGTTCCTGAGTAGGAAAACATATGTATAAAGACTACAACAGTGAGATGCAGATAAAAGAGGAACATCAGTAACAATACTGCACAGAGGCATATTAATCTCTAACTAAAAAAAAAAAAAAAGCTGCCACACATTCCCTACTTCATCAAGAGCAGAATTACTTTCTTATCACACAAACACCTTCCACAATACAAAGCAACGAAACATCTCCACTTAAATCAAAATATTATAGATTTGTAAACTATATGCATGAAATAAGACTTGAGCATTGTATGTGTGGGCTTCTATAAATTCTTTACTCCTTGTATTGGAAAACACTCTAATCTGTCCTCTCTCCCCAAATCAAAGAACAGACCAGGCAAGAGAGACAGAAGTGCAGTTGCATTTATCTACAACAACAGTTTCCCAAACTTTTTTTTAAAACAATGCCCCAAGACATGTATGTTTCTTTAGAAAATACATACATGTACTACTGTGCTGATATCGTCTTGTTGTAAAACATACACAAACCTAGAAAGTACAAAAGTATGTAATACTTATTAACAGCCCACTCACATCCCCACGGATTATCTTGCACACCCCACTTGGGAGACCAGTGATCCAGAAGACTAGATATGACTAAAACGCACTGTAAAGTCTTCCAGTCATCTCCCTGCTTAATCAAGAGAAGGTTTTTGAGATCTTGGGCCGAGGTATCTAAGGACTGCAGGAGCTGAGTATCCAAAACTAAATGACTGAGTGGAAAGAGAACAGAAATAAGGAACAAACTTCTGACCACTTTTTTGTCAATGCTGAAAACAGCACTTCAAACACCATAACAGAACAGACACCAGACTCAAATCCATATTTCCAAGATCAAATACATAAGATATTACTTGCAAGATGGCCATAATATTTCAATGGTACAGCAAACTAAGTTGCTGCTTTTCAAGAACTGAAATGTTGAGACTTGCACTTCAGTCCACCTTTCATTTCCTAAGTTTCTCAATATATTGAGCCTTCTTCACAAAGCACACTCATCAGAATAGGGGGGATATATACAGTTCTACATGTATATAGTTTAGGTGTTTTAGGACATCTAAAATAAGGCAGTTGTATAAGGAAACAAAAAATAAAGTTCCAGTTTGAAAAGTGAGATCTCATTCAGGAAAACTACTTATTTTTGCTGTGCTGTTTGTTTCGGATGCATTCAGAACATTCTTTGTCAGAACAGTCTGTCTACAAGGTTGCATTTCAAGCAGCTACTTTGTGCAATCCCCACCCTTAGTCCTCTCTGGACTCAGACTCTTATTTCGCTTATTTCCCCTAAGTAAAAATTTAATTACCATTCACTGACCATTGTTTGTATACAAAAAAACAGTTTAGTAAAAAAAGTGAAATACACAGCTGACTTGTAAAAATCATCTTTAAAAACAAAACGAGTATACAAAGATGAAGGAGGGTGATAAGAATATTCAGTCACAAGTGTGAATCATTTGTGGTTATTTATACTCGGCTGTCCTGGTTTTACGGTATAATCTGATGCAAGATGAATCTCAGTGCCAGTAACAGTTTCAGATCCATTGCATACTGATCTTTGAAACTGCACAAGCACATTCCTAAGAGCCTTACAGCATTTACTTAGATAAAGATTATGGAACTAAATAATTATCAACTTAGATGCACTTAAAAGCAAGAATACTCCATCTGAAATTATTCATCTCTGTAAAATGACTGAAAAGAGATGTTTTGCTATTTCAAAGTAGTTAAGTTCTCTACTGTGTATTTAAAAATGGCCTTGCTTAGTTCCATTCCTCCTAGCCACCACTTGACTGCTACTTTTCTTCAAACTCAACTCCATCATACAGAAGTCGGGGAATTTCCTTTGATAACTAGTGCCAGCTTTTGTTACACTAAACATGAGATAAACGTATAATTAAACATTGCTACTAGTTATATACTTGTTTGGGTCACATTATACATACTGATTCAGACATTTGCACCCTGAAGATCTAGGTAGGTTGTTGCTTATATTCTATGCTCTTTAATGATTATTTAGTCCAATGTCTACATTCCATTAGAGTTTTAGTAGTCTTCCCTCCAAGTTCTTTTGCATTTTCAGCCTTACCTATACCCACATGCAAAATTACACACATTAGGTTGGGCAGTACTACTTGGAAGAAATAGGAATTATTATTTCATTTTTCATAAGCAATGTGATAGAGTGACTATCTACACTTCTGTTCACAAAGGTCTATTACTGTTTGCTGCTAGAAACTAGCATTCTGTTCATTTAGTATCTGCTGTCATCTTTATAGGTTCCCACTGCAGCAGTTTTTTTGCTCTATTATTTCAATAAATTTCAAGGTGGGTCGATTTTTCCCCATTTACTTTTCTTCAAGCACATTGGTTTTATTTTTAGGTAGCAAAGCTCATTGATTCAATTCTTCATTATTAAATTGTAAAAAATGAATGTGAGCTTACACGTGGGAAAGAAGAAGACCACTTTTCTCACTGCAGCAAGAATAATTCCACTGATGTTTCAATGCAGAAGAAATTACTTTGTTATCTTATTAAGATATCACTGACCATTGCAGGTATGCACACAGTAGTAGCGTTCACCCTTGACAATTCAAACTTAGAGACTAAGTACCAGGTTACAAAACTATGTTTTCAAATCCACAGTATTATCGTTCAGCCATAGAGAAGTTAATGTATCCAATGGCTGTGGCAGAGGTTCTCTAGAAAATGGCCGGAATTGAGGGTTCTTTCATCATTTTTTTTTCTTCGATTTGCTTACATGACTTGCAGCAGGAACTACTTGCCCAGTCAATTTCTACAGTAGGAATCCAAAATAAAGTAACCTCTGATGTTGCCAAAGACCAAAAGAGATATGGAAACTTGAGTTTCTCGACAGACAGATATTGCTTCAGTTTTGGGAGCTAAGACCAAATCTACAAATACTTCGGATGACTCTTATAACTATGTTAGTAAAGTGAATTTTTTCATGGAGTAACCAAAGGCATGTTTTGTTCCGTAGGCAGCAGCCACATTAAGAAGTATGACACTGATTTCAGTTCATCTATTTTTGACAACATTGTACTTCAATTAAGTCACAAAGGACTCAACTAAACACTACCAGACTTTTTAAATATCAGAGAACTTTCAAGCATTTGAAAACCTGGGAGAAGATAAACTTGGGAAGTAGTCTAGCAGGAACAGAGCCTAAAGAGTTAATAAAAACTGCATATTGTTTTCACAAAGGCTTTTTGAAAAATACTTGAGACATTTTTATAGCCAGAAACAATTAGGGAATACTTGTTTCAGCATTTCTTCCAAACTGGAATGTGACTGTATATTTAAGATAAAATTGCGATATGAAGAGTCTGCTAAAAGCACTTTTTTTTTGTTTGTGCATTTTGTTTGTCACCCAGTGTCACACTAACAACTCTGCATCTCATTCTAAAGCACATTATACTGTGAGATAAGATGAAAAAGACAGTTTTTTGTTTCCCCAAGGGGGAAGTACTTCTGTTAAAAGCATCTTTTTACAATACCATTCTTTCTGAATTACCAATAACGCAAACCAAAGAATTAGATACTGTACTCTAAAATTTAATATTTGTTCAATTCTTATTCATATCCTGTAGACATCCCCATGTGTAACAGGGGAAAGCATGCTAAATGCTTAAACCTACTTAAGAATCCCAAAGATTGAGCATTTCTGTCTTTCAATCAGTATGCTGTCAGGTCGGGCTCGCACAATCAGCAATATAAGTTCACCTGCAGTTTTTATTGTAACAAAACTCGCGTTCGGTTTACCAGGTAGAAAATAAGAAATTGGCTTGAAAAATGAATTGGGCTTGCAGTTCAAGAGAGATAATATCATACACGCTTACTTCTAAATTCTTCACTCAGATTTCAGTTTCTTCAAGAGTAAACTCTGCAAAAAGTACTGAGCAGCAAAAAGAGTCAGTGGAAGGCAGAAAGAATGTAAAGAGTTAAAAAGATAGTCAAACACTCTCACATCTTTCTATGCAAAAGTGGACTTTGAAATTGTAGAACTGTATCATAATTAACAAAGGAGATATTAAAGTCTTTCTAAAGAAAGAGAAATCACAGGAATCTCTGACTCCATGACTCCCGTGAAAAATTGCTGGAAACAAAGTAAGACATGCAGCAAGGGCAAGGTCTTCATTTATTTCCAAGACTCTAACACTAGTAATGCTCTTATAATGATTTGTGCACTAGGTTTGCAATAAAGCTAGATGAGCACTTATCAGGTAACTAACCTTTAAGATTCTTCTCTTTCTGTAACCCAGCTAGCAGCGGCCAGTAATAGTGAGGTCTGAGTGGCAAGCCTTCTTCTTTCATCATCTTCATCACATCAATGGCCAAGGCTGAAAATATTCAGAAGATAATTAAACAGTGTCCAAGCAAGTCAAGTAAGCACATGTAAGATAAGTAAATAAGCATAATACCTGATTTGTTGGCCTCCAAAGCACAACGCAAAATAAACGCTAATGGGGTTGAATGCATTTTTGCTTCTTTTAACTCACTACAAAATTGCTTCAGTTTGTTCAGAGGCTGCAAATAATGTAAAAAAATTAATTCCTTATTCAATTTCTCAAGTTGTTAAAGTCAGATTCTTCAAATGGTTAGGAAATGGATATTACACATGCGAAACAAGATACTTCTGTGAATTTCTATTACCTACACAAATTTATTTAACATATTAAAACCTTATTTCTCAAGAGCTGTGCAAAAATATTTCCCATTTTCACATTTGCGGTGAACTAAATCATTAGGATATTAGTATACTAGTATATAATAATTATTAGTATATTAGGAATTAGTGTATTAGGAAAAAAGTATTTCTGTTATACATACCACATCTCTATTTACACAGTGTTGCAAGAAGAAGCTACCCTGGTCCACATTATCACGTGATAAATGTTTAAGAGACTTCAAAATATGGAAACTTGTATCTTCAAAGCCATGTGTTATCAGAGTCAAACACAGGTTCATTGCATCTAAGAAATGAAAAGCGGAGAACAACAAAATTACAGAAGTGCATATAACTATTTTTGCATTAAACTACTAACATCAGTGAAAGCTAGGAAAGTAAACCTTTCACAAGTGTCATTAGCATACTTCTAAACTGGATTAACCAATCAAATTTGAGACCACTTGATTCAGAATTATTTCTATTTATTGATAAAGTTCACTTTTCCATTAGAAGACCATAACAAAAATTGCAGAAACATCACCACCGCAGCACCAAAGGATACTTAGAGAAACACATTTCTAGACACCTCAAAAAGTGAAAAATGCATGAAGTATATTTAACAAGTATCAACCAGATTGCACATACTGAGATCCAAAACTGACTTCAGTGGTTGATAAAGAAAACTACATTGTGTTTAGCCTTCCTTTCTATGGTATTCTCAAGTGTTGTTTGAAGAAAGGACTCCATACTTATTACCTGCCTATAAAGTTTTAAATTTTAGAAGTTAAAAAAACCTGTCAATTATATTATTCATGTAAATTATTTAAATTGTTTTATAATTAAATTTTACAAAATGAGACCTAAAGCAGCACAAATGAAGTCAAAACTAATGGCAAAGATAGTATCTTTCCTACATATTCAAGAGAAAACTAAAGAGCTACCTATTTTTGGTAACATGAGTTATTGTTGAAAAAAAACCAAAGAAACAGAAGAAAATGCTTTTCCTCTTCATCCTGAGTAGAAAAACACTGCTGCAGTAACCAAGGACATACCTGGAATTAAATCCTTTTCAAATCTTACACGTTCTTTAATATCTTCAATGTACTGAGGATATCCAGCCTTCGCAAGGGTAAAAATCACCTGCATCAAAATCCTATCCATAAGGTAACTTTCAGTCTTCGCAACCTCTTCCAGAGTCTGTAAACCAGAATGAATTTGACTTTAATACACTCTGAAGTGACTCAAAACAAAAAATTATGATTTTTTTAAGTCACTAAAAGCTAGGCTTTTTCCACTTTTTAAAACCATGGGTTTAGATCCCTGAAATATGGTAAAAAAAATACCCAAGATCTACAGAGGGTGCCTCAAACACCATTTGACTGTAAAATATAAAAGGGACAGGTAAAAGGGATATACCACATTTCTTTCTAGTATCTAATAAAATAAGAAAACATCATAGGTATTCCCACTGAGAGATGACTTTCTAAACAAATTACTTTGAAAGTGAGATAATTATTAATCAAACTTTCTGTTCATGTCTGAAAGGTAAGTTGATAATTTGTCTAATTTGAAAGTCACAGAACAGTATTATGTTTCCCACATCTTCTTCCTTGATTTGATTCTCTCTATCTGATGCTACTTATTAAACTCAAATCCATTTTCTTCTCTCATTCCTTTCTAAATAATTCTTTGATTTTAAAAAAAGTAAGACAGAACACTTGAAAAGAACAAGCAGCTACACCAAGGGCTGTAAGTAAGCATTATCTTATCTGCACTTCATGAATATCTAAATTTTTGGTATAAACTCTTTCAAAAATTCAGTTTTACTGGAGAGACTCTGTGGCTTCAATAAAAGCGAAAGAATGACTCAATGACAGCAAGATAATCAAGGTTTCATTTTTATTTATTTTTACAAATCATCTCTCTCTCATGTGAACTATGTGGCTCTTAAAAAAAAATCCTGATTTATTAAATCACTCACTGGCAAACACCTTCTGAGACTGAAAGGCAGCTATAAAAGGACAAGTTATTTTTCATGAAGTATGAGGCTGCCTTCACTTGACCATCTATTCAGTTTTTTAAAAAAAATTCAAAATCATTCAATTGCTGTGGACTAAGAGGAAACAAGTTTAAAAAAATCCAGTATTGTTCCTTCTGCATGGACAGACAGTATTCCAAATAACAGAAACAAATTGTATTTAAACTCAAATCTGCAATACCTTTTTGATGCTATCAGCATCACCCTTTTCAGCATACACATTCAGCAGTGATAAATAGGTGTCTGGACCTGGTTCAACACCAGCTGTCCTCATCACTGAAAGGATATTTTCTGCGCTCTTAATATCTCTGAAAGAATTCAAAAGAAAGACCCTCAGGAGATTTAATCATCATAATGTATTTTGTGACTTCCATATTTCCTCATTAAATTAATTACAATTGGAAACAAGGACTGCAACAAGCATTGAGAAAGTTATTTTAACTAAGCAAGTCCTTAAAGGTGAAAGTGCAAACCTTTTAATTACTGTATTACTTAAAATATTCTTTGAACAGTTGGAAAAGTTCAAAACTAAGAGCAGCAAGTCTTTTTCATACAATACAGAAATACAGAAATTTACTTTTAATTCAAGGTTTTTAGACACAAGAAAAATCTACTTTCATTGTCAAATAGCCCAGTTTTGCTCAAAACTGTATAAAAAGACAGTCTTCTATTTATTACTCAAAACAATCACCCTATTTTGCAGCATGTAATTTTCCTGTACAGTATCACTATGTAATATAGTCAACTAAAAGAAAACAGACAAAAAAACGTATTAAGCATTACCCTGATTTCGCATGGCCTTTCACAAGGCTACTGAATACTGCCTCAGTGATTGGGAGATCTTTGCTCTTCATAAATCCAAGAATCTTACTGCAAAACAGAAGACAATGAATGATTAGGTATTTCCTTTCCTGTGAAAAGATAAAACTACTTAGCTACGGATACTCTGCTGGGCAAGTACTGTACCATCAAACAAACCCAAATCCTGATGTCACTGAGCAATTACATTTGGGGATGTTGTATAAATTGCTCATATTTTCATTTTTTTTTCAGATGATTTGTATTTGTCACTTTGAAATATGCAGACACAAGGGTGCAGATTATTTTTTTTTACTTTTATCTTCCTTCAACTTATTTCTCATGCCCAGCAATCACACTGTTGTAAACTTAACCCTGTTAAAATTAATATTTTTGACAGATACTCAGCAAGCCTTGTTAACAATGACAAGAAAAAAGGAGAATTACTACTGTTTGCTCCTTTTCCCACTTTTTTCTCAAATGCCTTTTCCAGTAGCCATTTTTAGACAGTAAGCCTTCATAACCTTACACATCTTCATGATGGCTCTACAAATGCCAATTATTTTCTGAGCAACTTGAATACAATTTGAACACATTGGTCTATCACTTATTTTTATTTTGCTTGTGTAGGTTACAGCTATCTCTAGAGAAACTGCTCTTCAGTGCTTGATTAAAGTGTTCTTAAATCATACTTAAACCCTCCATTTGTTTCATGATTCATAAGAATTACAGTGAAAATAACTTTACCAAGTAGGGAATATAAGAAACAGATTTTTCAGAAATCCCTTTACACATAAATGTAAAAGAATACCTTGCTCCTTCAATGTCACCCTCATCACAATAAGCAGCAATCAACCTTTGGTACGTAACCTACAGAAAACAAAAAGGGGAAGTTAACAATTTTGATCCATTAAATGGATACTACTGTTAAAAATGAAGGTATCATAAAAGGTACCTACTCGATTGGGTTGCACATTAGCTTCCTCCATTCTGGCCAAGAACTCTGTCGGAGAAAATTTGTGCTCATTCTGAAGGTAAACTTTAAGTAAAGCATTATAATGGCTTGTATCATACACAGCACCTAAGGAAACATTTCAACCACAGAAAATTTCACAGTCAGTGAATGTAGAGTATCCAAATTCAACATGATTTTATCATTTTTACCAGGTAATTAATTTCATATAAGTTTTATTCTGTATAAATGCTATCTACAATTAGGCTGCTTCTTCTTATCCACCTTTGAAATAGCATTTATTTAACAGCACATTTTTATAAACAGCTAAAACATAGAAGTGCACAGTAATATCAATGCTCATGTGCATGCTATTCCACAGTCTCTACCTATGTATTTAATTTACAGATTCAGTAATATTACTATCAAGAAGCAGTTAACCTATGCAACATCTATAGATAAATTACTAACTATTAAAATAGCACGTAGCACTATCTAACAGAAAATGTCTAACAGAATAGAAAATATCTAACAGAATATCTAACAGAAAAGTAAAATACACTCTTGCAATAATAAATATAAAGGAAATGTCCAATTCAGGCATCTTACCAAAAAAAAAAAAAAACTTTAGATTTATTACTAACACCCCTAGATGTCAGTATAACTCCCAGAATAGGAACAAGGTCTGTCACCTGAAGAATAAAACCTAGCTTTTATTCAGCAACAAGCATCTGCTGTGATAACATTCAAACATATTAAAATACATTCAGTCTTCTATTAGAAAGTAAAGCACATAGCTGTTCTTGCAAGAGGTCTAACAAAACCAACCTACCCAGCTCTTTCATCTTGTCCCATATCATATGGGCTAGTTCTGTTCTTTCATGTGGCAACACTTCTGGTAAAAGAGCACCACAACTTCGCAATAAAAGCAAGGTCTGGTTACTCCCTGGACACTCTGCAAGCGGAACACATGCATTCAATATCAGAAAAAAATATTTGAGATTGACCACTGAAATATTTAAGCATCATCTATAGAATAAAACATTCTGCACAAGGGAAGATTTTTATTGAACAGGAAACTCAAATGATTAAACAATGATACTACTATGTGCTATCATGAAAAAGATTCATGATAAAACATGTCCTCTAGTACAAAACACTAAACTCAGATCATTTATTACTTTAAATTTCACAGTCCAAGATCCACTGATTATTTGATTTTAACAGACATAACCTTCTGGTAAATGTCCAAAATGGTAAAATATTTTCTACTAATTCACCAGAAGGCTGTGCTGATATTCAGTGAGACGTCAACTGGCTTGAAAGTTGGGCAGAGAAGATAGTCATGAGGTTCAACAAGGGCAAGTTCAGAGTCCTACACGTGGGAGTTACAGGCAAAAACTGGAATACAGGAAGTTCCACTTCAAAACAAGGGAAAACTTTTTTCCTGTGAGGGTGCCCTGGCACAAGCTGACCAGGGAGGGTGTGAATTCTCCTTCTCTGGAGGCTTTCAAACCCACCTGGATGTGTTCCCATGTGAACTGACTGAGATGAACCTGCTTTTGCAGGGACTTGGACTAGATGGTCTCTAGATGTCCCTTCCAACCCCTACCATTCTGTTTTCAGTGAAACAGTTCAGTGTCATTCTGTGTTGTTCAGTTATTCCATATTATTATAAAACTGGTATTTAGAGACATGCTACATGGGAATTTTCGTTTCTACTTCTGCTTATGCTCAATATAAATTAATTAGGTCATTTACATCTAGAGATCAAGAATGTCTGCCTTCACTGACTTCTGCACTAGAATATCCAAAAAGAAGCTATAAACTCCTCTTCCTTTCTTGGACTTCACTACTGCTCCTGAGGCAAATTAGGGCAGAGCTGCAGAATTTATCATAGATTACCCAATAAGTAGGAGACACAATGTTTTTCTCAATCACATATTTATATTCAAATCCATTGATTTCTAATAAAAAGGGTAGTAATTTCATCAAACAAGAAGCAAGTCATACAACATAAATGATGATGAAAAAAAAAATCAGTAAAGTTTTTTTATCTCAGAGACGTCCATGCAGATCTGAAAGACTGAGGTTTCCAAAATTACTCAAAGCCTAAAGCATCATTAATGCTTTGTAAGTTACTTCTAAACATCATGCCAACACTCCAAAGTTGTGGACAGCCCACCATAAAGGCGGGAGTTGTTGCCAGTAAAGACATCTCCAATTACTGCTGATCATTGTAATTTTTAATTATACAGAACTGTAGAAACAACTACACAGCTATAAAATAATGGCAAAATCAAGCAAAAAATTTCTGAACAGCAGAAAGGTCTAGAATGAGATATTCAGATGAAAAATATCCAGCAAATCTAGGATAACATGTAACTATTGCAAACTATGTTTCAAGAATTAAATCTATGACAGAAAAGTTATAATACAGAATTTATACATCTGAGAAGAAACAGTCAGTAGTGTGAGAAAATAAACAGTAACAAGAAAAGAAGATAAACAAAACTTTGAGAGGAGTTAGGCAGAAACTGCAAACTTGGAACTTCTTGTTCAAATTGAACTTCTACAGATATAATGGAGCAGCGAGGTAAGTAGTACTTGACCAACTTAAAAATTCCAGCGTACAATTAGTTCATGCAATAAAAACACCAAGTGATCTGTAGTTTCACAATGTCTGTATTATATTAGTGACTGAGTACCCTGAAAGGTAAAAGAAACAGGAATACGTTTGGCAGTATGGGAACAGAACAGAAAGATACAAGATGAGATCTCTTAACACCTTCTTTGGGCCTTTTCCATGTTGTAATTAGAAATGGAAGAATAACTACAAACACAGGCAATCTTTTTTTAGGAAAACAACACTAAAAACACTTGCTTTTTACATTAGTTTTCAACATTATTAATAAAAAAGGACTGAATTTTTGCATATGAAAATATGACGTTTATTTTATCTGCATCATACTTATACCTCCCGTGAAGTTCCATGCTTTTTTAAAACAAATACACACAGGAAACTGCTACAAACATTAATTTTTTTGTTTAAATGACTTCCTAAAAATTGTAACTAATCAAAGATCATTAAGAACTGTGATTTGCAGATAAGCATACAGACATAAAACTCTCACCAGTTCACATTCACCGATCGTACACTTCTATCTTAAAATAACCAAGTAGTAAGACTCAGAAAACATATCATAAGCAAAAAGGAAAAACTAAGAGTTCAACAGAAAGGTGGTATGAACTGAAAACTCAGCTCTTAAATAGTGAGCCACAAAAGTTGTAAAAGCACAATCTCAGGTATAGAACAGCATTAACAATCCAGAGCAATATACAGCAAAACACAACACAGTGTCAATTATAAATATTAGTGGCAGTACTTAGTGAACATATTTAGCAAATATCTTCATTGACTCATCCTAACTGGTACCAGACCTCATCAATTATGGTACCTGGTTTGGAAAATATTAATATAGTTTGTCAATTTTTAGCCTCAGGAGTATTAAATCTGTCAGAATGAACAATGGCTCAGTTGGTTTTTTTGTTTGTTTGTTTGTTTCAGAAAACTAAAGCTTGCTTGTCCTGAACAATCACAACCACCTGGGAGTGCAGAAACTTGGGGATCACTTCCACGTTTCACTGTCTAGTTCCCTTTTAAAACAAATAACCTCTTAAGGACATTATAGTTTAAAACATGTTTAAAATACACTGTAAAATAGATACGAGTTCTGTTCACAGTGCATAACAGCTATACGAAGATGACAAATCCACAAAAGGGCAATATAACAAGATTTCTTCAAAATACATACTGAATTTTCACAAGACAAATTCTCTGTGACAAAACAATATGGAAAAGTAAATGTGTGCATTTTAAGCAAAATAACATCCTAAGGCAGTTTAAGTCTGTTCATCAATATATGTAGCAGATTAAACAACAAAGATGAACTAAAAATCAGAATGATTTTAATTAATTTTCTTGGTTTGATAAATCTATTGCAGCTTTAAAATTAGCTTTTTTTGTTTTAATTGGAATAAATTTACCTGTTTTGCATATTTCATTGAAGATTCTCAGTAGAAGGACTTTAGGGATGCGGCCAGTTTTTCTGACAGAATTATCCAGCCTATTTAACGCCCAGTCAAACTGCCAGGTTCTTCTGGTGTGAATTTCTGAAACTGGTTCTTCTTTAGCCATTCCCTCCTGCTGAGGCGCAACTGTAAGGAACCTCACTTGATAGATAATGCTTCTGCTTAAAAACAAACAAACAAAAAAATAGAGAAAGTTATTTTGACACTACACTAGTCACACAATGCCAAAAAGATACTGCTTGCTGATGAACAGTTTCTAAAACACATTCTGTGCTGATATAAACAAATACTTGCAATTCACTTCAGTGTCTTTCTACTTAAAAAGAGATGGTCATGTGCATTTTCTCACAATGACAACCGTTTCCTGAGATTCTCAGTTGGATTCACCTCTCGAGTGAAATGGTTCAAATACTGCTCTCACAAAACCAAAATTTTTTTTAAGTCATCCAAGTGCTATAAAAGTCTATTGTCCCATTATGGCTTCTCACGAAAGCTCTCATATGCTTTTGAAAATCACTCCATGAACAGTCACAGACATCTCTTCCAGAACACAGCAAACAAGGCAGCAAAGCATACCTTTCTTTTCCATTAAAATACACAAAAACTAAGGCAGAAGCCAGTGTTTTGGACAATGGCTTAAAGAAGAATGGAATCATTTCCCATTCTGCAGAATTTACATTAGTGAGCAAGAAGCAGCCATCCTGCAACGTAAACCAAACATCAACATTGGATTTGTTCAAATATTTATTTTCTCCAAATAAAGTATGACAAGAAGAAAGGTAATGAGAAAACGTTCTTATTTCTAGCAAAACAACAGAAGCTTGACATTTTTCTTTAAAAAAAATAAGAAAAGTGACACAGTGGAACTACAAACAGCCTGTGCAGGTAAAATTATCATTTCACACAAGTACTCTTGGAAGTCTGTTCTCAATTGTCCTTATAACTACAAAAAAAAACCAAAACAAAACAAAAAACCCCCATACTATCCTCCTACAGAATTTTAAACAAAACAAGTGATACGTGATGGATGGCAAACAGAAGATTCGGTAACTTCTAAAATTGCCCTCCCTTACCTCTGGCTCTCTGGTCATCTCTTCAGTTAAATCTCTGTAAAGTCTCTAGACTAGTTTTTAAAAACCTGGTTGTTCTATGCCCTACTGCTACAGATGCTCTAGGAGTCTTGTGTAGTAATGGCAGCCTATAAGTAAACCACATCCCACAACTGGAGCTTTTTCACTCAACAACCAGTGCTACTTTAAGGCCCTACAAGATGAAGCCCAGTGGAGGAGAAAGTGCTTGCTTGGAATTTGGTGTTTCAGCACCATTGGCAGCAAGCTGCTGAACAACAGACAAATCATCAGTGGAGTGCATATCAGTGTGATGAAAAAACAACAGTCTGGTGGTATAATACTAGTTGCCTCCTGTTATTAGGAAGTAGCCCAAGGACCATCTTTTTCTTTGCTGTTTGAAATCCTAATTTGATAACTGAGCAAGCTGTAAGTTCTAGGAGTAAAATTGTTTACATAAAACCAGCCTGAAGCAGAATTTCTTTCCTAATGAAACTGTGAAAACAGTTTAGCAGATAGCTGGTTTTTAAAGGCATTAAAAAAACCCACATGTAATGAGGAATATGACTATCGTTTTGCATTATCTTTTTCAAGCAGGCAAATTTTACACTACATCATCTCCTCAAGTTTCCTCAAGGGCCAGCAAATTACATGCATTTTATTTGGCTAGGGAAAGGACAAGCAAGAATTAATTAGAGATGAGAAAAGAAGCCTGCCAAAAAGGAAAGATCCCCTTCCATCTCAGTTGTATCTCCTCCTAAATGCAAGTTAATCATAGAATCATAAAATGGTAGGGGTTGGAAACGACCTTTAGAGATCTAGTCCAAGTCCCCTCAGTTCCCACTGATTCCTTTCAGCTACTTCTCATCTTATTCACATCCCTCTGTGAGTTTATTTTGCTAACTAACCTGGCACAACACCAACTCAGACACTTCTGGGGAAAAAAAACCAACCACAAAACCTAATTACAGTTCCATCAGGTTAGAGTGGAAACAGTTCACAATGTCAAAAAAGCACCCAAACCTATCAGAAAAAAAAAAGAAATTGAGTACTAATAGGTAGCCAAAATCAGAGGAACTAAGAAGGAACGGAAACACTGCTTCTGATGGTAAGCAGCTTGTTAGATTAACACTAACAAACTTTTTCTTTTGTTACCAGTAACGTCATCTCTCACTAAAAACATTTCCATGAGTTAAATTTTCCCTCAATCTTTCCTTCATTGCTTGCTTTTCCTCTTCACCTTCTACATTATCATATAAGCAGAGACGGGGTTCTTTCCCTAAAACAGAAACCATCAGACTAATTACGGTAAAATATCATAGCAGAAGGTAAAAATAACAGCAATACTAAATTTTAAGTCTTCTTGGGTGTAACAAGCAAATGACACATCTACAACTTATAAAAACTGTTTAATAACACAATTAGCAACTCAATTATGAGCTAGCTAATGGATACCTATAAGAATGAAACTACTATGACTGCAAGATCTTTATCTTTTTGAAGATATAGATAGAAAAATAAAATGGTAGCATCCACTCCTATATCCATTAAAAAAGCTACTTGAAAAGTTTTCAGAATACTTCCTAAGGTTGCAATAAATGCTTCAGAAGCAAGCAGCAACACTGGACTTACTGTCTTGGTAACAGAAGTTTATACTTAGATTTGCAATAACAATCAAAGCACAGGTGGATCAAAATGCTAAACTTCAGATTAAAACTGAAATGTCTTTTTTAAATAAAAATCCGCTATAATTCTACAGTATTTTATAAATTATTGAATCCTACCTTATGCCACATAGCACACTTATAACCATAAACTAGCTGATGTCTACAATTCTGAAGCCCTGCATTTTTTAATAAAGACATCTTTGTAATATCTCCACCTGTCGCAAGTCACAAATATTTTAAAGTGCTTGTGTATTACCACCAGATTCAGTATGAAGACTAAAACAATATGTACATGCTCAAAATATGCTGGTTAACAGCACGACAGGACTCTATATAGTTTCATTTGTTAGTGAACACTCCCTGTTTAGCATTTAGACGGATGCTGTTGAAAATACAAGTTTAGAATATTATGCTGTGTCAACTGCTATGGCTTCATACTGTAAAATACTATACTCTCATATGAGGTGTTATTTTTATACATTAACCTAACCTTCTGAAAGAACAGCAGAATTGGATATTTCTATTTACCCACATACACTAGATACAAAATATGGTACTGATACCTCTGTTAATTTGTAATGATTACAGACATTTTTAGGAACAACATGGGAATCTGCATTTCAGTTTCAGACAGACAGGGTCAAACAGCATGAGAGTATAAAACAACCTGAAGAACTCAAACTTCCACTATTATCAATCTGAAATATAATGTCAAGCCTAAGACTCGGGTGTACCTTATTATCTGTAGGCTTTCAGTATTTGAATAAATCACCTTTTAGCTAGGAGCTCACAATTCTGGAAAAATGAAAGACTGAGCAGAGCAAAAAGAGAGTTTCCTAAAAAAAGTTTTGAACTTAAATTGAGACACAGTCTCAGGTTTGATTTCAGGCAATCAAGTGAAGGACAGAAGAATGCCATAGATCACATGCTGAAAATTAATACTAACAACTTGTCCATGAAATATAAAAAGAAACTAACAAAATACAGCAGTTATCCATCCATCAGGTACCTTCAACAACCTTGTGCATTCCCTCTTTAATTTTTAGAAGGAGACAAAGAATACACATTAAGGGGAATTTTAAAAAGCAAAGATAAAAATCAAGAGTGTCATGATAACCATTTCCATCAGGAAGTAACATAAAAAGGTGGCAAGAAAATCTTCAAAGAAATATTATTTTACAATATACACATACTTTTTAAAATTGAAAAAAAAAATACAGACCATATACTGTTTAGCTTTCAAAAAAATGTTATTTGCAACAAAACTGTACATGTTAATCATTTTACAATGACTAAATCATGACAAGGAGATGAGGATGAGAATGGGTAAGAACAGGGAAGAATGAGCTAAGTAATTTCTGGAACATTAAGACACGTTATATTTAGGACATATGAATGGACCTTACTCAATCTGCAATCCTTTAGAATTACCTTCCAAAACTCATGAAAGTTTTGGGAAAAACGCCAGCATGTTCCATAAAAAAAATGAAGGGATGTGCAGGCTTTTGGCATCACCATTACCTGACAATGTCATAAATAAAACAAGGAATTACAGTGTAGTTTTACAGTGTACTAATGTCATAAGCAAAACAAGGAATTACAGTGTACTTTTACTCACAGAAATATGGGTGATCAGAGTTTGCTGCAAAAATTGGAATATATTTTACGGGATTCTAAATCAAGTTATTTCCTGACCCAACTAGAAAAAGATTGGTGCAACCCACGTCCATTCACTAATTTCATTAACAATTTGGATGGCAGAAGAGTTAAAAAACTTTAAAAATTTGTAGACAACACCATAATGGTGGCAAACTCTTTGAAGAAGAGCCTCAGACTTCAGAGTCATTTTGATTACTTGACATAATGAAACATCATGCAGTAAAAAAAGAAAACTTCTTCAACTCCTAACAAAAGCAACATAGATAAAATAGAAACTGTTATTCTGCTTGTGTATTTACAAAAAAAACCCAAATCAATGCAAGTTTGACTAAAGTTTCATCTATCCCATCCTACTCTCCAAGCAGAGAAGCAATGGCATTATACTGATAATACTGTTGTAATACTAACTTTAATGAAACATTAGAATAGGGTACTTCAACAGTCTAACTTTCTCATTTGGAAGCTTACAAAATAACAGTAGAAGGGAGAAAAAAAGCCACCATGCATGACCTTGGTATTTCTGATCCAGCCTCAGTGAAAGATGAAAGATTATACAGTTTTATGATGTAATCATATTTTTCCAATTATTTTAATAGACTTTGTTCAGAATTAAATGCTATGCTACACAGCTAAATGAATAATACTTATCCATGGGCTATAAATGACTGCCAAGTGTTTACTTCCATTAATTATCTTTAAATGGCATTTTTAATATTTTCTCCATGTGAAACTTTCTATTTGCAAGCACACGCAGCTGCACAGTAAACTTCAGATCTTTTTTTAATTAACCGTCTGGTTCTTCTCCAATGTATGTAACTTCTCTTTACTGTGCTTCAGAGCTAAGTTTCTTTGTACCTACCCAGAGAAGCTCAAAATGATGTACAAAGCTCTAATAAAATGATCTCTCTCGTACATTCACAATCACAAGATCAGGAAAGTGACTTTTCGTTATCTGAGGCTTTACATAATTGCACCTTTACACCATTTTCAGCTTTGACTCTACAATTGTGAGGATTAAAACTGTAGACCTTTCCTAGATAGGAGAGGTTAACCAGTTAGTTTGCAACTCCAACACACAATCACACACTCTTAGTTGTAACTTTTCACCTCCAATTTAGCTTACATTTGGAAAGTAGTTGAGGACAAACTCATTTAAAAAGTTACGCAGAGATGAAGCATGCATTGGAAAATTTATACCTAACCAGTTAGTAAAGTTCTTCTACGTTTGCAAGGACTTAGTGAGAATCCCAGCACTGTGCTAATGTACATACACGTTTTCCATATTTCTAGAGCAGACTAAAAGCAGTGCCTTCAGTTTCCTAAAGGAACACATCTTATACACCAGACTGCATTAAAAGTGCATTATCTTTCCTAAAATCTAGAAGTCAGCGGTTTTAGTGCTCTCCCCGGCAGCAGCAGAAAGTTCACTTTCTGTACAAGTCAACCAATTTCAAACATTCAAAAAATATTTGCCTCCCATTATCAGAGCCACAATAAGGTAGTTGCTATGCTTTTTCTAAGTAGTGAATATTTTGCTCTTTCCAAACCAAATAATGAAACATGTATCAAATAGTTTTCAAACTATTCAAAACTTAGGGGAGTTAAAATTACTGTACATAAAAGAACTATAGACTTAACAAGAGTTAAATTTACTAAATATAAGACTAAATAAATATACACCTGAGATCCCAGCAGGATTCACATGACTGCTAAAGGTTATTTCCCCTGACCTAGCTATGGTCACCTACAGAAAAAAGCCACAACATTCAGGCCACTACACCCTTGTTTCAATGACAGACCAGGATCCTACAAAACAAACAAACAAAAAAAAGGTTTTTCATGTAGGTTGAGAAATCTCAATTTTCTTAGAGAATATCTAAAAACTTTGCACATATTCAACAACTACGTCAGTCCAACTTGTCGAATTGTACTGCGTCAGAATTAACAAAAGCTAATCTACTTAATGCCTCCTCTACATTTCAAGCTTAGTAATTCTACCATTTTGCTAATGTAATTAAACATGCAATTCTACATTATCGCCCACTGGTGATGGATGGTCAAGTATTACAGTGAATAGTCAAAAGCAACTTGTTTGCAGCCAATTTTAAAAAACAAATACAAAAGGTACCATGCATTAAATTAGGAGTCACTCAGGGTTTTAACTTATGGCTTACTCAAACCTCAAATAAAATTCCCCTTCCCAAATCTGAAACAAGATTCTTTGAAAGGGTATTCTCCCTCCCATCCTACCAACATGCTTCAATCTGGTACAATCACACCACAGCATACCAAAACACAACTGTCTTTACAAGGACAACTTCAAAAGCATTTATCGTGGTACCATCTTAGCAACTTCACCAGCAATCGCCCCTCTGAAGAGAATACAGGTCTTGCAAAAGAGCAGGTTTCACTACAGCACAATTTGCTGCTTAAGGAGATGCTCTTTGTTCAAACGGAAGCAGTGACAGCAAAGCCAAAAAAGCCTTGCATACTGTTGGCTAACAGGTCCAGGGAGCACCCTGAACAAGCTGGCCTGCAATGAGAGGGTGGTCTTAGTCTTGTATCTGGGAAAGAATAACCCCATGTTGGGGAATGAACTCTTAGAGAGGAGTATAGGGAAAAGGGACCTGGAGGTCTTGGTGGACAGCAGAATGACCGTGAGCCAGCAATATGCCCTCATGGACAAGAAGACCAATGGCATCCTGGGGTGTATTAGAAGGGCTGTGGTTACTAAGTCAAGAGAGGTTCTCCTGCCCCTCTACTCTGCCCTCGTAAGACTGCATCTGGAATATTGTGTCCACTTCTTGGCCCCTCAGTTCAAGAACAGGGAGCTGCTGGAGAGAGTTCAGCACAGGGCCAAGATGATGAATAGAGCGGAGCATCTCCCTTATGATGAAAGGCTGAGGGAGCTGGGCTCTTTAGGTTGGAGGAGACTGAGGGATGACCTCATTGACATTTACAAATACATAAAGGGCAGGTGTCAGGAAGATGGAGCCAGGCTCTTCTCATTGATGTTCAAAGATAGGACAAGGGGCAATGAGTATAAGCTGAAAAATAAGAGTTTCCTTATGTTTCTTTGGAACAACTTCTACACTGTGATGGTGAGCACTGTAATGGACTGCCCAGATTGGTTGCTGAGTCTCCTTCTCTGGAAACATTCAAAACCCACCTGGATGAGTCCCTGTATGATCTACTCTAAAAGGTCCTGCTCTGGCAGTGGGGGTTGGACTGGAAGATCTTTCGAGCTCCCTTCCAACCCTTAAGATTCTGTGTTTCTGTGGTCAATGTGGGAAGAATGGAGCCAATAACCTTTCTACCAACACTAACTTTCCCAAAGCACAGCGTAACTTAATGACCTAGAGTACACAGAATAAAGTCCCCAAAAGATCTCCTGATGTTAATTCAAACTCTACTTTGAACACTTATTGACTGAGAGGTTTGTGACAGCATTTTGACAGCCGGCTACTAGCTGACTTGAAGTATCTCTTACTTAATGAAGCTTCTATGAACAAAGTTCCAGTAAATGATCTGTACCACATAAATTAGAGTAGTGGTAAAATTTGCTGCCGTATACCTGAAGTTTATTGTATTGGTGTATCATTGCTTATCTCCTTGTAAGTGCCTGGCATGAAAGTGACCATATGGCACTCTGTATTTCACATTCCATGTTACAGACAGTCAAGTGAAACAGTAAATCTACTACTATTCAGAAATGCTTCTCAACCATCGAATGTAATCAGATATACATCTATTGTCCTAAGTCATTTTCAGACCAAGTTTAGATTTTAAAAAAATAGAGCAGTAGGATGCAGAGGATAAAATCTCTGCTTGAATGTGAGTGGTTGCTGTTCCACATCTCTAAAGACAAGTCTCCAACTCTGTAACCAGTACTGTAATAGAAGTCTCAAATGTGCCTCCAAACTGACTTTATTATGGTCAATGCTAAAGCAACATATGGTCATTTACCCAGTTCCCTTGCAAAATGTTGTATTATTTCTTGTTATTAGTTTACTCTTAGAACTCGGGAGGTTGGGATGTCCAACTATTATTTACTTCGTCAATATTCTCTGGAAATTACTGCAGCAGACTGCATTTTGCTCTCAAAATACCATCTTGAGTCTTGAACAGAGAATACAGTTGCTTTAAATGTTGTCCATATATCCTTCCAGTTCCTGAAAAGAGATTAATTTCCAGAAATTCAGGCTTAAGTAGAAAAACACAACACTACATAGTGTTAAGGTAAAAAAATGCAATGAGATTATATGCTTATATATGTAATTTCAGTTCATAAATGTTACCTTTCCTTTACGTTTTAGTCCTAGAGCATCACTTGTCCATTAGGATGCCAAAAACCATATAGTAAAGTGACAGTAAGACTAAGAACTTTGTGAAAATTTACCTCTGTACTTAAACTATTGGACAGGAAGAGCGCACAAATTTACATGTGCTGCTCGGTCTTACTCCAATATAACTCACAGTTAGATCATAACCTAAAAGTATTGAAGAAATATCATTGATGTTTCCTGTAAATGTGTTCGTTCTCCACCAATCACCTTCCTCATATATTAGCTAAGTCTACCCTGAGAATTAAAGAGTTTTCATCATCATCATTGAACTATCCAACATACGACCCCATTTATCCTCAAAAGTATAGAAGAGTGTAACTTGGTGCAATAAAACAGTATTACTGGAGCAGGGGGAGGTAGTGGGGGGAGGCAGGAACCCTCAAAAACAGCCAGTGGTTAGAAGCCCAATCATCATCACAGAAAGCACTTATTTTCAGAAATGCAGTTCTAAAACCAAACCAAACAAATACTGTTAGTCTTTCATAAAGTCATACATGTATTTCAGTGATTATTACTTCTCACAAGAAATAACATTAGGAAATTAAGCTTACAACTGAGGAAAACAAATATTGGCTGCATTACCACAAAGTACGAAAGTTTATTCGTGATTTGCAGCTAACCAGGCAGGTGCTTTTGTTGCAAACTATACAGCAGACATCTTCCCAGTTCCCTGCACCTGTCTAATCCATCCTTCACACCACCAACTTCAGCACTAAATATTTCAAACATGAAAATCAATAGAAAACTGCCTATTTTTTTAGGTAAGATTTTGGTCTGGCTACCAAATAAAATCAGCGCACAATAAGTTTGAGAAGCATTGAAGCTACTTCAAGTAGTAATAACTTCTTCCTGGTGGTGAGCCTTTCCTCTAGGAGTTCTCTGTTGCTGACTCTAATATGCTCCCATACCTTCCTCTGAAACAGCTCTGGAACTCATCAAGTCCTCTGCTGAACATATTTATCCATCTAGAATGGCAGAAAACTATTCTAGTTTTCTACTAGAAATTAAGTTATAGAGACCTAGAGGGATAACCAGAGCTGTAATAAGGCACAAGTAATAGAGAACAGAAGAATTTTCTCCCTTTGGTCGCACTAAGATTTTATGTCATCTCATAAAACTCAGTGTGTATGTTTAATGCTTTTACATTCTCAGATTTTACGCAGAAATTTGTGTGTAGTATCATTTGCCCATTATATGAGAGATTTCAAGCTCAGCTGCTAATACCAACTATAGCTTCATGGTGATACTTTTTTTTTGCAGATAGTAATGCTGTGCTCCCATACTTGGAGTTAATGGCAACATCAGTTGGCATTAGTTTGTAAGGTGACACCTCTACATACCAGAAGCATTGTATACCCTTCCCACCTACCTACACTGGACCCTCAACAGGTTTAGCCAACACTGCAATAAATAGGAGAAACGTTTACACACTTGGAGGAAAGAGATCTAAACATCTATGTAGCTAGCCATTTATAGTAACAAATTAGAATTATTTTAATTGTTCAATTTTGTACAAATTACAACTAAAAATAACCATAGCGAGTCATTTGAAATCTCAACCCTTTCCCATCTCCCTCAGACTTAAAAACTGGACATGGGGGAAACCAAAATCTAATCCTATCAAGACTCAAAAGTCAAGTCCTTCTCTCACTCATAGGCAGTCTGAGAACTTGCCCACAATGAAGTAAACCCTACTGTGTGAATAAATCTTCTTGTAGTTCTAACAGCACACTTGCTACATGAAATTTTGTAAAGCACTATACAAAACTCTGACACATCCGTTGTCTACAAAGCTACTACCATCTTTGAACAAGTAATTAAGGAAAACATCAGGGGACCAACTAGCTTGCCTATGTAACAGAACACTAACATTACCCTCGTGATTTACTAAAAAAACAGTGCATATAAAAACCCTTGAAATATCATATGTTCCTACATTGATTCTGACATCTTTGTTTATGTATTCAGGGCTGAGCCTTTTGCACTACTACGTCCAAGAAGTATGTGATCAAGACAAGAAACATCCCAAACGTGGAGCTGCGGTACACCACCGTGAGAGACAAAGCTTAGCTTTCCCAAAAAGTTTAACTTTTGGTTAAACTTTTAACAAGTTGCACTCATGTTAAGAAACGGTTGTCTCTAAACTTCCTGCAGGGTCCCAATGACACATTATTGTGGTCAAAACGGTGGCAGGGATGCACACAGGTCAGGTGAGTTTTCCACCCTACCTGTGTGACAGAAAACATGCACCACAGCAAAAGAATTAAATTATTCCTCCTGATAACAAACCCAGGGGAGTCAGACGGGCCGGATCCCACCTGTGCTGTTGCCCACAATCACCACTGCTCTCTGCCTCGTCTCTCCCGCCGACTGCCCCTCGCTACAGCGGTGCCCTCCGCGGGACAGCGCCCTTTGCTCTCCCCCGAAAGCAGAGCACTGCTTTATTTAGCGCCCAACGATGCGCTGCTGCGGGAGGAGTGGTCTGCCCTCGCCGACCCAGCCGGCGGGATGCCGGGCTCCCCTGCGGCCTTTGACCCCGCGCTAACCCTGCCGCGCACACGCGGGGGCCGGGCCGGGCTATTCCCGCCGGTGGCCGCGGGAGCTGGCGCAGAAGGTGCCAAGGGCCGCGGGGCGCTGGCCGCGGGGGCGCGCCACGGCCCCGCCAGCTGTGCCCTTGGGCACGAGGACCGCCACGTCCGCCGGCCCCACGCCGCCGCAGCAGCCC
>WBNH01000408.1:138124-207920 GCA_013401255.1 Urocolius indicus | reverse complement strand
CCTCCATCTTGTACCACTCTTACACCTCCTGCCTGGCACCTCAAATTCCCGTCCCTAAATAGTGATCGCAGAGGCGCCAGATTGGCCCAGCCGGGCCGGGGGTGGGTCTGAACCCAGGAGTCGGGGGAGAGTCTAAAAAACTTTTACCGGGTCTTCACTGCAACCCGCTCCCCCTGTTACTAAGCAAAAACAACTCCTTGCTAAATCATGACAATTTCTCATAAGCAGGGTTTGGTGGAGGCCTTGCCCATTTTGTTTTAGGCCCTTGAATGGGTTCTATATGTATTTTTATGTGTGTCAAGAAAGAAAACCACATTTTTCCTCAAAAAGTGTGCATTTCTAGTAGATCATCTTTCTAGCTTACCTGTGCATGCACATAGCGAGTTAGGAACAATATGTCAGTTGACCTGAAATAGAACTTTCAGTTAATGGAAGTCAAATCCAGGTGCGACTTCTACGTTTGCTTAACAAACAACTTGAATTCTATTTGTGGTGTTTTGGAGTACTTTATATTTTCCTAACTGTTTAACTCTTATATTATTCGAAGTTTGTCATTACATACTGCAGACTCTATTCTTTTTTTTTTTCATAAATTTCAATTGCAGTGACCAGAATGGGTATCATGTAACTGGAGAGAGTAACCTGTTTTGGCAACATGGGTTGCATTGCTCATATTTTCCCATTGCTGCAATGTGCAAAGGCTGAAAAGTTCAGTTATTTGCCATAGGGCAGATACAGTTTGGACAAATCAAGATAAAATATCAGTCAAATATGTCAGGCTATCCAAGGTGCCACACAAGTGATCTTTGCAAAAGAAGAAAAAGTTAATAACGTTTTAAATGTATCTCCCATGAAAAAAAAAAAAAAGTTAATAACGTTTTAAATGTATCTCCCATGAAAAAAAAAAAAAAGCCCTTTTACTGTTCTCTATCTTGTCTAATAAATTATTTGAAATACATGACTTTGTGGCATGAAAGTATTTGTGTATTTCTGTAAACTTGTGTTTTAAAAACATTCCTCAGAACCATGCAAAAGAGGCAGCATTTTTAGCAGTGCGGAAAGAAGTACTGCAAGCATGGATTCGCTCTGCAAAATCCTTTGCTTAATATTGGCAAATATATATTCTGATGAAGCCTGAAACTCTTTTTGATTATTTTGCTGAATTGATGACTTGGACAAGAATTTCATGCTCCACTAAATCTGATGTTGTACATGGAATACTTGCCCTACAAGAAAATTTTTAAAAGAGCTTTGTTCCATCTGTTTTACTTCTCGATTGTTGCTGTTCTTTGGAAAGTACTGCAAAAGTTGCTCATTTTCAGAGGGAACAGTATATTGCACCTTTTGCAGCAAGAATTTCTTTACACATACTTGTAATATTTGAGGTGAATATTTTGAGAAAAAAAACCCTCAAAATAACGATTTCTTAAGTGGCTAGGTTTATTAACTTGCAGGACAAGCTGAGATTGAAGGATTCTTCACACGCTTCTGCTTTATGCAAAGGAACTTCTGGCTACATCTGATCTCTGGAAAATTTCTCTATCATACAAGGGACCGAATGTCTCTCCAATGTGCACTGTGTGACATTTTAGGCTTTGGTGAAAATCGTGTTGTGTTGTCTTGAACCCTGCTTGAAGGGTAGACATTCTATAATCTTCAGTTATTCAGAATTTCTCAGTGGGCCAGTACCTGATAAGATGCCTTCTTGTTGTGTGGGTACTCTGTAGTCACAATTGGCAAACAAAAAAACAAGGAAGAAAAAATTATGTTCACTGCTATGTAATGTTAGCAATGTAACTGTCATGTTTAAACACACATTTTGAAAAATGTTTAACTACTTACACTTAAGAATGAAGACGTTTCTCTGATTTATGTAGCCAAAAGGTTTCAGATCACTTGTACGACCCAATGGCTGGGATCCAATCATTAAACTAAAACTCATCCGAGAGACTGTCTCATTAAACACAAAAGTAGGTAAAAGGACATGACATGAAAAAGAATAATTCTGTTAGTAAAATGTCCGTTTCTCAGCATAAAAGGCAGCTTTTTTTTACAATGCTGAAAATGTAGAAGCCCTTAATGGTGTCATGGTTGTAATTTACAACAAACTGGGATACCTCCAAATATACATGAGCAATAACACTCCTTTGCTCCACAGTGAAGAGGACAAAAGGACTGCTAAACCCTTACATATTTTTATGTAAGCAGGTTGAAACAAGTCATCCCAAGAGATTTTTAGCAAATCTATATGGACTAATGATGTTAATTTTACATGAAAATCCACTAAGTTCCAGAGAATTGAGAGAAGGATCTGCAGTGTTTTAAGTGATAAGATAGTTGACTTGGGAAATGAAATATAAGATAGCTATTTAGCACAAAGCCTCAAGTAAGTAACAGATCAGCTGATGATAGACTTCATCAGTAGAGCATTAAATGCTGGGAATACAGTTAATGTTAACCAGCATGATTTCAGCAGAAATTAGGTCTTGTTAAATGAATTTGGTATTTTCCAACAGGACTTTGAGCCTGGTTGAAAAAGGTGACGGCTGCATTGGTGCATTTTTGAAAGGCATGTGACTTGTTGACACCAATTAAAAAATGATTGCTATTAGACATCCATAAATCCAGGAAGGGTTAAACAGTAATACTCAAAATGTATTTGCTAGAATAGCTAGCAAAATAAATTATAATCTATTGAGTTTATCAGTAGATCATTCTCATGATCATTCTCAGCTTAGTACTTAAAGCCTAAAAGATAAGCCACTGTCGAAATTCATGAGGAAAACCATGGAGCACTAAGTGATGGAAAAGGCTCACTTATAAAAAATTACTTGAATCGTGTTGTCAGCTGTTACAGGTGAAAAATAACATTTCAGCACAGGTAAATTCAAATAGGTTGGAATGAGTGGTCACTACCTAAGAGGACTTTCTTGGAAGTGGACCCTCTGTAGAGATCCATGAGATCAGCCTGTGAATATCCTCTGGGAGTGTCAAGGCAGCACCAGGTGATTGGGAGGGAAATGTTGAGATCACCATCTTGTTTTTCCAGCAGCTTGATATATGCAAGTATTAGCTTCAGTATCTTTGCTTAGAGAGTGTGTTAAGACAATCTAGACATCTGTGTTGAAATCCTTCCACACACACTTCTTGTTTAATTAACATTACCATCCAATTTTAACTGTAGCCCTAAAATTTCATGGAAGAAAGGCAAGGACAGTCCAAGAGTCAGAGTAATACAGAAAAGCTTGAAAGAATTTTGATTAATAAAATAAGCCTGATCTTTATACATGAAACAGTGATTGTTCTGTTGAGGCAATTGAGTATGTATCAAAGTGTGAGGCTGTTGTGTGAACAGGCTTCAGGGAAATCAGTCTGTCACTAAGAGCTGAGAAACCCTCCAACACAAGTACCAATATGGATATACTAAATATAATTTCCTCAGCTTGTTTTTTGCTTCCTGACCCGCACCATCCTTTTGTGCTGACACAAATGTTTACATAGTTGCTTGATGAACCAGATGAGTGTATCAGTCTGGATTAGTTTTAAGCCAGATCATCTCCCCAGACCTTAACACACCCACAGCCAGATAAATGTTTGTGCCAACACAAAGTGATGACAAGGAGTGAGCCTGTGCAGAAATGGGAAGCTGAGAGACTGATGGTGGCTAGATGTCTTGTTTTAGCATTGATGCTATTTTATCCTGTGTTCAGGTGCTGGTGAAACTGAAGCTAGATATTAAATTCAGTATTTAAAATGGGATTTGATGAGATACTAGTCTCTATTTAACTGCAAATTTTAGTAGAATACCTACTAAAAATGATGCTAATACTGCTGACAGGTTCTACTGCTTTATAATGCTCTAACTGAAGTCAGGCCAAGTAGAATATTTTCCTGGCTCCTAGCTAGGGAGAGAAAGTACTGAAGAGAAGGATCCTGCTGCAGGATGTTAGCTATCCATATCTAGGATTCCTGTGTTGGATATTCCCTGGATATACAGCATAATCTTTATTAATAGTTCTTACTTTGCATCTTTCAGCACTGAATGCAATTCTGGAGATGAGCTTGATATAAGTTACCAACATGTTTAAACTTTTATTGTGGCATAAAAATTCCTTGAAGTGTATCAAGCATAAACTGAGAGTGAGCTCATACTTTGTACCAGAATAGGGAGGACTTCATGAAGGTTTAGTTGGTGATACATGCAAGTGCTTTAAATTTACATTCTCTAAAGATAAAACATGCAGAGAAACCTGTGCGGTCTTGGCCCAAAGTTGTGTTTCCATTCCTCCTGGTACTTAAGTGTAAGGACTTCATCAGTAGTGTTCTAGCCTGTGCAAGGACTTATGCATGAGCTCAGTAACATTTATATTTGTTTAAATTACTTTACTTGCTTCAGTTCGGTACTTGTATAAACATTTCTGGCCAGATTGTGTTTGAATCTTGGATAATTTGTTTATTCCTAGTTTAAAAACCAACTAGAATAACAGCCATGTTAAGTGTGCCCACTCTCCTGCAGGTTCATTTACAGTTAACTCTCATTATTTTATTATTAACTCTCAAGAATCACCACCTTTCCCAAGTCTTTAGTAAAGGTTATGTGTATGTGACAAAATTCAAGAAAAGAATTTTATTAGAACAACTGGAATCTTAGCATTTTACCCAGAAGGCCACTTCCAGCACTTCTAAATGGAAATGTGAATTTAGAAGATGTACAGTGAAATAACTGGAATGTGTTAGGACTCATGTAGGAAGAGTTTTTCCTGTTGTGTATCTCCCATGAAAGTATAATAGAGCTGGTCCCTTATATCGAGGATCTTGGCAAGCTCATATCTATATTTTCCTCCCCACTAGTAGCCCTCAGAATTTACATTTCTTTTGGTTTTTAGTCTTGTGTATGTGTTACTTTCTGGGTTTTTATCCATGAACTACACTTTATTTCCTCATTTTTGGGAGGAAGGGGATTTGGTTTCGTCTGTGTTTTGGTTTCGTTTTCATTTCTGCTATGAACTTCACAATTTCACCGTTTCCTTTCACCTTTCAAACTACTCAAGTGGCTCACATTTCTTTCCTTTACATATTAAAAAGAATAAAGAAAGAAATATACTTTTTCTTCCAGTCCACTTAAATTGTCTTGAGTTTAGTTCACCATTACATTTATCCTGAGAATTAATTTGGCCTCTGTGTTATTTTTTCACTCAAACCAGTCAGTTTTTAAGCTTTTTTTTTTTCCCCAAAACATTTGCTTTTAAGCCTTTTCCTAGCCTTTTCTTTACTAGCAACATCTGTTTTCCTTCCTTTCCTGTTACCTTTCCATTTCTTCGTGTAGAACTCTTTAAACATTTACAGTTTCAGAAAGTTTCCAATCTGCCATTACTACTAAGCTCTTAAAAGAATTCCTCATCTAGGAACATCTAAGTAGGACATTGTTACTTCATCAAAAGATTGAAATATTTTTCTAACTATGTGTCAATTCAAATTCTAAAACTCTTGCAGAAATCCTTGTGTTTGCTGGTGGTTTCCTTAAATACATTTCAGTGAGAAAGACAAGAGTTGCAAGTGTCAGCAAGGTATGCCTTCAAACTGTTTAGGTTTGATTGCATTGCATTATAGAATGCTTCATTACGAGTTTAACCTCTCAAAGGTTTTCAGCTGCTGTTTTATTTAGCTATACCGACTACACTGCCTACAGCAACTCCAGGCAATGATTCCCCCAGTGGCATGCATGAGCTGCCCTGCTCTACTGCAAAAATACATTATGGCTGAATTTGCCCTCAGAGTTTGGAAAGATCTAAAGTCTTTGGAGACTAAAAATGTGTTTTTTCTTTGTTTTAGCTGGCAGTATGAGCCTCTGGCATTTTAAAGTGCAAGTCATTAGCGTCCACAAGGGTGATGTTAATATGTCTGTGTTTCAATCTCAGGACATTTTCCAGTTGCTTCTGCCACAACAATCTCTGCCATCTCAGTGCTTTTTAAGCCCCTTGTGAATTCAAGTAAGCTTTGCAATGCCACTAAGAATCACTGTAGACTTCAATGAAACCAGTTGCTACCTGATTTATTCTTTTTGCAGTAGTGGCAGTCAGGTTGAAAGACATTCAGAGCTACTTGATGCAGGGGTATGGGGGGAAATGAAGAGAGTGAGGGATACAATATTTAGAAACATTAAATACAATAAAAAGAAAAGCTAAAATATCTCGGACAGCCTTATTTTTACATAATTTGAGCTTCATTTTTAAAATGATGGAGTTATGATTTAGACTTATGCTATTACTCAGTTACACATACAAAATCCCAGCAACAGTGATGGTATGGCACCCAGAAATAAATGCAAACTAAATGATCAATTGAAGCAGTCGAGAGTGTAGCCTGAGGGACCAGATGACAGTCCTCATTGAGGAGAAGGATTGAATCTGTCAACAAAGGTAATATCTTATGGGAACTGCAATAAGACAACACAGAGAGATCAAGGTCTGACCCTTTGACCCAGTGTGTAAGCACTGAGTGTGGATGTACAGTGTGTTTGGTCAATTGCTGCTTGCTTTCACTGGGAGGAATGTCAGGAATACATTCCCCCTTCCCTTTTAGACTGCTTTACTGTATTCCCTCCAGTTCCCAGCTCAGGCATAATCCCACCTCTCACAACTAAAAGGAATGTAATGTAATCAGAAGGGTAGGGCAGAAGAGGGAAAACAGGTCTCAATGTGAGGACAACTGAGCAAAGTTAAAAAGATAAGCATTTTGACATGTTTTGCTGTTTTTAGGCATTTCTTTTAGTCTTAGGGAAAACTAAATAGCACGATGCCAAAACAATAGTGCCTGGGGTTAGACTGCAAGTTTTCACAACTGTCACTGCCTATCCCACTGCATAAACATGTAAAAGGACTGGGGACTGAGAAATGTGGCTTCTCTCTTTAGATTCCATCCAAGTCATTAATTGGTTTCCTCCTAAATGTCTTTAAATTAAGAATTCTGCAGGGTATTTGTCTTCCTCACATGACTGGTGAGGGAGCCAATGAGAGAAGGTGCCTTGCTTGACCTGGTGTTTATGAACAGAGAAGGTCTTGTGGGAGATGTGATGGTTGGAGACCATCTTGGGCACAGTGATCACTAAAAGATTAAGTTCCTGATCCTCAGAGAAGCAAGAACGGTGATCAGTAGAACTGCTACCTTAGTTTTCTGTAAGGCTGGCTTTGATATGTTCAGGAAGTTGGTTACTAGAGTCCCTTGAAAGGGCAAAGGAGTCCAGGAAGGCTGGACATTCTTCAAGCAGGAAATCTTAAAGGTGCAGGATCAAGCTGGTCCCATGTGCAAGGAGATGAGCCGATGGGGCAGAAGGTTGTCCTGACTGAATGGGGAACTTTTGCTCAGAAGGAAAAGGGAAATTTGTGATCTTTGGAAGAAGGATCAGGCATCTCAGGAAGACTAAAAGGATGTTGTGAGGTTATGCAGAGAGAAAATTAGAAGGGCCAAGGCTCAACTGGAATGGCCGCTGCTGTAAAAAACAATATGAAAAGTTTCTATGATTGTATCAGTAACATAACAAGGCTTAAAAGGAATCTTCATCATTTAATATACAGAACGGGAAACTTAGTGACCAAGGATGAGAAAAAGGCAGAGGTACTTAATGTTTCTTTGCCTGTCTTCAATGGTAAAATCATCTGTTCTTTGAGTACCTGGCCCTCTGAGTCAGAAGACAGGGACAGGAAGAGAATTAAGCTCCCTTAGTCCAGGGGAAAATGGTGTATGACCTGCTGCTCCACCTTGATGCACACAAGTCAATGGGGCCAGATAGGATCCAGCCAAGGGTTCTGAGGGAGCTGGTGGAAGTGCTCACCAAGCCACTCTGAATTATCTACCAGCAGTCCTTGGCTTACTGGGGAAGTCCCACTGGACTGGAGAATGGCAAATGTGAACCCCATCTACAAGAAGGGCCAGAAGGAGAATCCTGGGAACTACAGGCCTGTCAGCCTGACCTCAGTGCTGGGGAAGATTACAGAACAAATCATCCTCAGAGCCATTGTGAGGCACATAGAGGACAACCAAGGGTTTAGGCTCAGCCAGCATGGCTTTATCAAGGGCAGGTCCTGCCTGCTTGACTAACCTGGTCCCCTATTACAAGGTGACCTGCTTAGTGGGTGAGGGAAAGGTTGTGAATGTGGTCTGCCTGGACTTTAGTATGGCCTTTGACAAAATCTCCCACAGCATCCTCCTGGAGAAACTGGCTGCCTGTGGCTTGGATGGACCTACTCTGAGATGGGTGGAAAACTGACTGGATGGCCAGGCTCATAGAGGGGTGAGTGTGGAGGTCTGCTTGAGGGCATGAAGACTCCTTACAGTGACCTGGACAAGCTAGAGGTCAGTTGTGTGAGGTTCAACAAGGCCAAGTGCCAGGTCCTGCACTTGGGCCACATCCGCCCCATGCAATGATACAGGCTTGGGATAGAGTAGCTGGAAAGCTGTCCTTCAGAAAAGGACCTGGCAGTGTTCAGTTTTGGGCCCCTCACTACACAAACAACATTGAGGTGCTGAAGCATGTCCAGAGACAGGCAAAGAAAAAGAAGCTGGTGAAGAGTCTGGAGAACAAAGTCTAAAGGTCCCTTCCAACCCTGACATTCTATGATTCCATGAGGGGCTGAGGGAGCTTGTGTTGTTTAGCCTCAAGGAGAAGGCAGAGGAGAGACATCAACACTCTCTACAGCTACCCAAAAGGAAGTTGTAGTGAGGTGAGGTCAATCTCTTCTTCCATGTAGGACGTGATAGGATGAGAGGAAATGGCCTCATGTTGCACCTTAAAAAGAACTTTTTCACTAAGAGGGTTATTAAGCATTGGAACAGGCTGCCCAGGGATGTAGTGGAGTCCCTGTCCCTGGTGAATTTAAAACACATGTAGATGAGATGCTGAGGGACATGGTTTAGTGGTGGCTTTGCAGGGTTAAGTTAGTTGTTTGACTTGATGATCTTAAAGGTCTTCTCCAACCAAAATGATTCTATGATTCTCTCCATGTCGAAACAGAGAGGATCTCTCTGGCCCAGGCTCCTGCTCCCTCCTGTTGGCAGTGTCAGACAAAGGTCTTTCAGAAAAGAGTAGAAGGAGTCATCAGTGCACATGTACCCACATGAATATGTCTACCATCTTGTCCCCAGCCTGGTGATGGCTTAGGATGAGAGCGTGATAATCCTGGATCACATAATAATTACTGCCTGGCTCACTTGGTGCTTTATAGAATCAAATCTCTTGCTTATGAGGTCATCTTCTTTTTATTTGATTTGAACTGATTGGAAAGAGCAAGTGAGTCTCCTCATGCTCTGAATGCTATGTTAAGATGCTTCTTTTTAAGTGTGAATTTGACAGCATTCACAGATGAGTACCAGAAATAAAAACTAGTGGGCAGTGGCTCGTATTTCTCCTTAGCTGAAAGTTGCACATCAAAAGCAAACACCCACTTAAAAAGCTTTGTACATGTTTTACTGTCAAGGCAAGGTTGACTGTGGGCCTATGTTCATGTAGCACATGTCAGTATGATGTAAAAGTTCAGTGCATCTGCATCTTAACAAACACTTAATGTATCCGATGTATTTTCAATTTAGTTTTTTATTGTTTATTTGAAAAAAGAATCTGAGGACATCATACTATTTTAATTATTAATGACCAACTTTTATTTATATTGGAAAAAGTATAATGTTCCATTTTATAGAAATTCAAGACAAATTGTTTGAGAATAATTGAGAATCAATATTCCTTTTACATAAATACAACAGAAATTGTCTGAGAATAATGGCTACACGAGGTTCTGTTTTGCATATCTATCATTCTTCCAGTTGGATGCTCTAAAAGCATTTTACAAACAATAATAAATTTGTCTTTACAACACCCTGCTGATGTGAATGAATATTATGAACATTTTTAAAATAGGAAAACTGAGGCATAGAGGTATTAAAGCAAAATGACTCAAGGGTAGCCACTGGCATTACTTTGGGGTGCTTCCATTTTCTTGCAGAGAAAGAAAATGACATGACATTATCAAGCACTACATTATCAAACTGGTGAAAGTATAAGTAAAAAGTTTTGTGATGCTGTCATCACTTCTACACTGTTTTTGCTTGGAAGATGAGCAGTAGTCTAGGACAATGTTAAGGATTTCAAAGAAAATCACTTCAAATTACCTGGAAAGGGCTGTCATGATCATCAGACTTTTTGTATAATACAGTGTATTAAATATTACGATATTTATGAGTTGTAATAATGTACATTTGTGACTATAATTTTTAGAAGACTTTTTAAAATACACTGTGGACATTTTATGTTTTGAAAATAAATACATTCCAAATTTTCTGGACATGCATTTAAAAAAACTTAAGTGGGCAGAGAAATATTTTAAAAAGTCAATATCCTTGTAACTCCAACACAATATTACAAAGTGAAAGGTATAGACAAGTTCTCTCCTTTGCTGCAGATATTCAGTTTTGCTCAAGCAAGGGAAAAAGTCATATTTCAGAGGTAAAAAGCCAAAAGGAAGACATTGCACGAGTTGTTAAAAGATTTTGCAGTCTCGATGAATAATAAGCAGTGAGAACTATTCACTAGACTTCATTATAACTGTAGCATGTAGGTTCATCCAAGGTTTGATCTAAATTCAACTCCATGGATATGAGAAAGCTCATCAAAGCTGATGAGTCTTTACAATAATATGAAGCTCCTTTTGGCTTTAAACATGGTTGGTATGACTTGATTATACTAGCTGTCTTGATTTTTTGGCTTCTGGTTCAGCCAGCTCTGGAAGAAAATCTTGATGGAATTTACTGATGGTACTCCAAAGCTGCTGCAGTTCTTTGTACCAAAAAATCTGAGATGAACTACTGAAGATGTAAGAATGGATACAAAATTGATCAGGGCTGAAGGCAGCCCTTAGTTAAAGTATCTGTAGCATAGTTATGTCTCAGTTGAAAATTTACACCTCATTTGTGAAAGATACAGTGCTTTATGTCCTTGTAGGAAACTTTTATTCAAGTTTGATACATATGATATAAGTTAGCGTTTATAGCCTTGCCGCTTCAGAAGTCTGCCTATGCTACATGGGGCATCATCCTCTGCAGCAAAACAAAGAAGGAAAATGTAACGTGTAAGCTATTCATAAATTTCGTAAAATATGAGAAATTATTCTTTACAAATATATCATTATTGTGCATCTAGTAATTAGTGTTGTTTCATGATTTAGAATATGCTCCTTATTTCAGCTAGTTGATTACTTATTTCTAAGTTAAATAGTTTCCAGCAGAAGGATCACATATCAAATTCCAGAGTAGGATAATAGCTAATACCAATTGCCATGTAGGTACTTTCAAACGTATTTGAAACCTTTGAAATCCCGACACTAGATAACAGGGTAACTTAGTGTTCGTTTTGCAGCACTCTAGATCACCTTGCTGCAGACGAAAGTCAGAATGCTCTACCTGAAACTGAGCATTTACTATCGAGTTCAACATTAACACTGATACACTGTGTCTCAAGGAATGAACAGAATTAAGTAAGTAAATGAATTAAAGAAAATGGAAAGCAGGGGTCTGTGTACAATCAATTCTGATTTATTTGTATCTCGTGTCTATTGGCAGTCTTAAAAACAGCTCTGTGTCAATGTAATTAGTTGGTCTGTCAGCCTTCTGGGGTAGACAAATCTTACTAACTTAAATATTAGGCTTCTGAGGACTATTTTATTCTTTTCACGTTGAGGCCATCCTGCAAATGCTAGTGGGGCTTGCAGGACAGATGTTACTGTGAAACAGTGAAACCAGTTCCAGTGAATCCTGCTTCAGAATCTCAAGATGTGAAATAAAAGCTGGTTCATATTGCTTCCCAGAGAGACTACCTCAGTCTCTGAACAATCAGAATGTCCTTTTTCCACTACATTTTCCCTCTGATTGGACAGTACTGCCATTTCCTCATCTTTTCCCACTTGACTAGGAGTATTTTTATTTGGTTGATGAGGTTAAGGTTTGGTTAAGGATCAGTTGAGCAGTCTGAATGTACATAAATCTATGGGCCCTGATGAGATGCACCCACGGACACTGAGGGGGGTCATTGCTAGAACACTCTCCATCACGTTCAGTAAGTCATGGAGAACAGGAGAGGTGCCTGAGAACTGGAGGAAAGCAAATGTTAGTCCAGTCTCCAAAAAGGGTAAAAAGCTGGGTAACTGCAGAGTGGTCGGCCTCACCTCCATCACTGGAAAGGTGATGGAACAACTTATCCTGGGTGCTGTCTCCAGGCATTTAAAGGACAAGAGAGTCATTAGGAGCAGTCAACATGGCTTTACCAAAGGGAAGTCAAGTTTGACCAACCTGGTAGCTTTTTATGAAGATGTAATCAGGTGGATAGGTGGTGGTAGTGCAGTGGATGTGGTTTATCTGGATTTCAGTAAAGCATTTGACACCATCTCCCACAGCATCTTCACAGCAAAACTGAGAAGGTGTGGTCTGGATGATCAGGTAGTGAGGTGGATTGTTAACTGGTTGAAGGGAAGAGACAGAGAGTTGTGATCAATGGGGCAGAGTCTAGTTGAAGGCCTATGTCTAGTGGACTCCCTTACAGGTCGGTGCTGGGACCTGTACCATTCAATATATTCCTTAATGACCTTGATGAGGGAACAGAGGGCACTGTCAGCAAGTTTTCTGATGATACTAAACTGGGGGGAGTGGCTGACACACTAGAAGGCTGTACTGCCATTCAGTGAGGTCTAGACAGGCTGGAGAGTTGGGCAGGGAAAAATCTAATGAAATTCAACAAGGGCAAGTGTAGAGTCTTGCATCTGGGAAAGAATAACTCCATGTACCTGTACAGATTGGGGAATGAACTCTTAGAGAGCGATGTAAGGGAAAGTGACCTGGGGGTGCTGGTGGGCAGCAGGATGACCATGAGCCAGCAATGAGCCCTCGTGGACAAGAAGGCCAATGGCATCCTGGGGTGTATTAGAAGAGCTGTGGTTACTAAGTCGAGAGAGATTCTCCTCCCCTCTACTCTGCCCTTGTGAGACTGCATCTGGAATATTGTGTTGAGTTCTGGGCCCCTCCGTTCAAGAAGGACAGAGAGCTGCTGAAGAGAGTTCAGCACAGGGCCACCAAGATAATGAAGGGAGTGGAGCATCTTCCTTATGATGAAAAGATGAGGGAGCTGGGGCTCTTTAGTTTGGAGAAGAGGAGACTGAGGGCTGACCACATTAATGTTTACAAATACATAAAGGACAGGTGTCAGGAGGATGGAAGCAGGCTCTTCTCAATCATTTCCAACGATCGGACAAGGGGCAATAGGTATAAACTGGAACACAAGAGGTTCCAAAGAAATTCAAGGAAGAATTTCTTCACTGTGAGAGTGACAGAGCACTGGAACAGGATGGATTGTTGAGTCTCCTTCTCTGGGGACATTCAAAACCCACCTAGACAAGTTCCTGTGTGGCCTACTCTATGTGACCCTGCTCTGGCAGGAGGGTTGGACTAGATGATCTTTCAAGGTCTCTTCCAACCCTTAAGATTCTGTGATTCTGTAACTAGGAAACTGCTTGTGGGTTTTTTCCCTTGGCTTGCTAAGTAAGCTATTGCTGAGTACCCTCCATTCTGGCTGGACAGGATTCAGTTCCATTGTGTTGATAGTCTAAGAAGAGGAAAGCATTAAAGCTGAGCAGCAGAATCTGAGCCCTATAATAAAGTTATTTAACCAAATTGTTTCTCAGGTGTTCATGGGAGTGCTTACTAGAAGAGCTTTGGTGGATTTTTTTAAAAGGCTATTGGATTTCCATATTCATCCCTTCAGACTCAGTGATGGGAAGGCTTTGAGTGCAATGAAAACTTGATCAGTTTTAATCTAAATGCTTATTCTGAAAATAATTATTTAAAGTTTTTATGGGGCAATTCCCTTCAAAAGATTAGTCAGGCTAGTCTGATCATGCTACCTTGTGAATCTATGGAAATCTTGAAAGTGTTGAACTGTTGAACAGTTGAACTGCTTTTACAAAATAAAATTTGTGTAATGAGTATATATGTGTTCCATTAATTTATGAAGTATATATTAGTAACTATTCTGCAGAAACACTTTCCTATCTCATATGATTTACTGTCCATAGTAGTTACATTATTGCATTCCAGTTTAACATTTATGAGCATCACTGCTTGTTGGTGCTTTGAGTTAGACCTGTAATACACTCAACTAGCAGATTATCTCTCCTTCAGGCTCTCTCCCCGTCTCTCAGTGTGTCTGTGCACACATGGTTCCACAGTAAGGTAATATCTGTTTGAAATGCAAAGGCAAAATGTATTATAGATCTGTCTTGTTCCTAAAAGGTTCTATGATTTACTGACTTCCCTGGATTAAAAGTGGTCAGAATCACCAGAGTGGTAAAAACTAGACATTTTTCCACACTAAAGATGTGGAATTCCAAGGTTTAAAGCTTGAGTACGAGTTAACTACAAAAGCTTTGTCATCTGCACTGGATGTGTGCTTGGATCTTTACTCATCTATGCAGAACAAGGTAACTGAGGATCTCTCTTTCAAATAATTTTACTTAATGCCTCTAATATCACTGGTTGTAAAGTTCTGCCAGTGCTGAATGCCTTTGAAATTTCTCCCCACAGTCCATTAATCCACAATTATTAATGCATTTACTTGTAAAGTACTTTGGGCTGAAGACACTTCTCAGACAGTGGCCTACATTGTACCGTTGAGCATACTACTATTACAGAGCTTCATATAGCCCAAGATAATGTAAGTAAAGGACCTCCTAGGTCTTTACATCAAATAAAACCACACATATCATGTCACATATCTCTTTTCCTGACCTTGTCAAGATTCATCTTTCTGGGAAACAGCCCTTTTCCTTTCACTATTCAGATGAGAAGCCTTGTTCCAGATCATGAGAACATCTACAGCCAGTTATTCATTTGCCTGTTGTGGTGGGGAAATGAAAATTCTTTTGCTTCTGCACCTAATTGATATATTTCTTAAAAGACAATATCTGTAATCAGCATCAACAGGTCACTCTCATCTTGTCAGATAGTCTCTTCTTGCAGGACTGTTCCGATTTGAGGAGTTTTTCTTGAACCAGATGAGCTGAAAACTTCATAGTGAGGTGTCACATAAAGCTTCCAAGTAGTGTTTCACCAGCTGTCTTGTACAACGGTATTAGAAGTTCTTCAACAGAAAAAATCTTATCTGTTTCCAGCTTGGTATCATTTGCCTTTCTCATGCCAATATATCAGATTGTTGTATGTTACTCATCCTGTGAGTAACTCTTTACATCAGAATATTTCTCCTTATCCAGCTGATGGATTCCCAGCTTAGAACAAAGATTTTGTTGTTAGTCTCCAACTGCACATTTCTTGGCTTTTGTGATATACCCTTTCCTTGGTTTTATTATTGCAGTCATCAAGGCTTTGTCTGAGACATGCTGACTCTTTCTACTTCTGTACCTTTCAGCTGAGCAATGTCAACCCATCTCATCAGCACACCGTCATATCTCTGTAAAGGTCACAGAACTTTTGACAAAGTTTGGTTTTGAAATTGTCCTGGAAGACACCCACTAATAACCCTTTTACAGCTTGAAATGTATATTTTCAATGTTGTGTTGGTATTATATCAGCTCCTGTTTGATCAGCTCCCTATGTATTATGTTTTCCTTTATGAATTTTGTCTCAGTTTTCCCAGGTATCAATTTGTCAAATTTTTCACTGGAAACGTGATAAACATTGTCCTCATTTCTTAGAACAAGAAAACATTATTTACTTGAAGAAAAAAAGAACATTTTGCCTTTTTCCATTCTATTTATTTAGGCATTTCCATTCGTTTCCAATTTTCTTGATGATTTGTTGAAACTTAGTCCTTGCATGTACAGTTAAGAACCTGTACAATTTTCTCCCTGACTTTAAAGACTGCAGTCTCCATTTACACAAAATGCTTCAGTACTGGAAGTTTGAGTTGAATGTCTTACCTAGAAGAATCATTGTATAATCTCAAAGTGAGAAATAAACAGCTGAACAATGGATTTTCTTGCATGCTTGCCTCAGCTGTCAGTTGGAATCTTTTAGCTCAGGAAAAGGTTTAGCTAATAGCATCTAATACAAATTTTATATTTATTGCATTTACCTATTTTTATGCCTTTTACATGAGTTCTAATGAAGGATTCACAAGGAAACCCAACTGGCAGTCACTTCCCTATACATTTTATCACATATCCCAATAGAGGGACATTTTTAGCATGCTTTTCCAAGTTGTTACATTAACAAATTTGCACTGATTTCTTTATCCTGTCATCTAAAGACCACCTTGTAGTAAGACAGTGAACTTTTACAGCATTCCATGGTTGATGCACTGTCTAATGTCACAAATGTCTGCTCAAATTACTTCACTAAGACTTGAGAAGGGTCTACATTGTGCCTTCCATTTGAGCTTGATTTGACAGAATCAGTCCCTGCGCTAGCTCATGGCACTTATCAGTTAGTCAGCCTTCCTCAGGGAAGAGAATTTAGAGTGCACCATATTCAGTTTTCAGATCAAGCCCTGTCCCCTTAGGAAGCTATGTACTGCATTATTAAACAAGGTGCCATCAGCCGTAGCAGCTTAAACATTCAGTCAAGTAAAAGACAACATCATTATGTTAACTCTTTTTTCACCATCTTCATTTATCTTTCAGTGGTCTGAAATAAAACACTAAGACAAAGAAAACTTTGCTAAATCTTTCTTTTGATTTCTTTTGAGTGTATAAACATGGGCAGTAAAACCTATCTGATATTATAAATTAATGATTAAACTTAATGCTATGTGAGGTCATTTTTTTGCTAATTAGAATTTCTACAGTTATTTTACTCCAATATATTGTTTGTTTTGCCAGGTTTATATGTATCTCTTTTAGACTGCTCATTTTGTGTGATTTAACTGTCATAGCTATACACAACCAAATTCTGGGGATTGCTGTAACTTTAAATATATCAAAGACGGGACAGCCATTTCAAGTTAATGTATCTAAATGAGAGAAGAAATTGATCATAAATGTAAAAGTGCCTTTATAATATATCTTGTCCTTTATACTATCACTGCACTCTGCAATTGTGTCAAGAATTATAGATCTTTTAAAGAATTCTATGTTGTTTCAGTCAAACTGAAAATCTTACAGGAGAGAGACGTGCTCACTCTTGAAAGTGAGTAGATTCGGGATATATACTTTAAGATTTGCATTTTAAATCTCCTTGGTTCTTCTCCTTCTATTGAATGTGAGTTTTGTACATCTTTATTTATCTCGCCACACCAGAAATCACCAAGATTCTCAGAGAAAAGGAAAGATATCCTTTTTAAAGCTTCATGTTGATATAAATATGAAAATGGATTAAACTCTGCTTCCAATTTTCAAACATATGTACTTCAATGAATATTAAATGGTAGACCCATATCATCATCATGACTTATTTACTTTGTAGAGTTTTTATCAAAAAAGGACTGGAGTTTGCTGTGGAGCGTGAAACTCCACTGTAATTGAGTTTAGAGTGGTAAAACCACTAAAGAGGCCATGGCCCCAGAGAGTTCCCTGAAACCCACCTGTCAGCTGGTGTTACATCACTGATCCAACAAGCCGTGCCTTCCTCTTCCCGCTAAAGACTTCTGTGGCAGGCAAAAAAAAAAAGAAAAAGATGAAAAAACACCCGAAGTTGCTCCTAGAAAAAATCCCCTCTGCGACAGCTGCACAGTGTCAGCAGAAATAATGATCTGAAAGTCAGCCTCCGAGGGACGCTAGTCTGGGTCCTAATTCTGTGAGGTGTCATTTCTTTCATTGCAATGCTATTAAGCATGAACGTAATGGAGAGGACATGAAGTATTCTTTCATCAAAGTATAACAAGAGAGAGAAAGGGTATTTCAAGATATTGACAGGAAAAGGTGTCTCCTTTTGATAGAAGGATTGTCTTAAAGGATTCGTACATAAAAACAGTAGTTTAATTCTCATTCTTTTACAATTAAAAATGCACATTTTATCATTCTGGATTTTTAACATTTTTTAACATGTGTGTTCACACAAAGATTGAAATTGTGAGTGGGTTTGGCTACAAAGTCTCTTTGGGTTAAAAGCAGTTTTTTGCAGGTGGCTTGAATGATGGAAAAATATTTATACTAGACTACTTTAAAATCATTGATGAAATCAGTCCTTGGGTCATGAGTTCTGCTTGCAGAACTTAATTTACTTCCGTGGAGTCACATCTGCAGGATCTGGTCATAAGCCCATAGTGACGGTATTTAACAAATGATTCAGTAGCCTGTTTTCTGTCCATCAGGCAGATCTGAAACAACACCCTCTGCTATAATTTAAGCACCTGCACTAGCCTTTTAACAGAGATGAGTGGCTGAATGACATGGGAAATAGCTTCTTTGTGAAATTTAAGGTGATTTCTTCACCAAAATGTCATGGCAAGCTGGCAGAGCCTTGTGAGCAGTCTTCCAAAACGGCACGTTTATTCTATTTTTGGCATGAAAAGAGGCTTTCATCTTCAGACTGTCAGGTAAGTGCCTGCACAAAAGCGAACACCTAGCCTCAAAGAAAATTAAATGCCCGAGCCTTATTTAAGAGCTTACCTCCACTGAAATCACTGCCATTCTGACATTGAATCAAAGTCTATAAAAGAAAAGAGTCCAAATGTTTTCTTTTGAGAAGATGTAACTGATCATATTGAGTCTCTTTTTCAAGAAAGATAAAGAAGCTGCTCTGTTAGACTTGGATTTGTTTCAAAGATTGTGCCTGGCAGATGCATTGTTCTGAAAACTACTCCTGCCTGTTGTTTTTCTTTTTTTTTTTTTTTTCTTTTTCTTTTTATCTATTACACATACATTAATATTCAGTGCAAATGAATCCTTGGTTTGGTCTTTGAATTACTACTGTGATCATTGGTGACAGTATTGAGAAAGGACATGTTTTTTCTCCTACGTCTTTGCTGCACATCAAAGTCTGAAATAGTGCTTCCTAAAGAAGACATGCTGCTCTCAGAGTTGTCCTGCTGTAATGTGCTTCAAAAATAGATGCTGGGAGGAACATTGCAAATGGCTGTGCATTGCCTACTTGACCTTGGCATTCAGACTTAGTGCAAGTAGTGACTCCAAACTGGATCACTGCTGGGAAAGGGACACACAGAAATTTCCAGCCTTCTCAGGGAGTGATTTGGGCTCCCGGCCTATTCCTGAGGGAGATTAATGCTGTTGTGAGCGTAGGTGCTCTCCTAGCTGTACAGAGGTATGTTTGCTTTAAATCGGAGAAGATCACTGCAAATTCAGTATCTCTTTTGTCTCTTGATTTGACCTCAATGAAAAGAAGCACTTTCTTTTTTCCTTCAAACAATGTAGCTTAAACATTTAAAAATATCACTTTCTCTGTACTATAAATAATTCTGATTTTTTATTGATGGATCAAAAGAAACTTTCCTCCTGTGCTTTAATATTATGCACTCCTTGAGGGGCTTAGTTTGGTCTGTAGTACTGTGTTCTTGGATGCGGTTTCATTTGTTCTTAAACTAGATGAACTGTGCGCTGGTGCTAAAAGGGATAATTTTCTTTGAACAATGAGGCTGCTGTTTCTGCCCCATTATCTCCTGCAGGATGCCATTTTTGGTGGCTATCTGGTAGAAAACTACACTTCCCCTCCCCAATTAGTTTTCAATTGGATCAGCTGACAGACCTGTCACAATCTGATGCTACAGAATCATTGGACATGACATGAGGAAAGTTGTGGCATCATGGCACCACAGGACAGCAATCTGAGTGACTTTTTTTGGGCAGTGGTCTAAGTTACACATGGTAAGATGTGTCATGAAGCCACTTTGCAGTGAGTAACGGTGCTGTTTTATTACAATAAACAAAAAGATGAAATGAGACTCAGTATCTCTGAATTACCCTCTTTCTCCCCTTACCCTTCCCACTAGCGTAGTGCCTGTGTTCACATCAGCCCTAATTTTAGCAATACAACAAGAAGACGAGTGAGACTTAAAGAACTGTTTCCATAGATTTTCACAGGCAGTCTTTTCTACATCTCTCTGAGTGCTGTACAACTTCTTGCCTCCTCACCCACAACATTTTCTAGCCTCTCTATTTGAAAGGCCCAAAATGAAACAACTGAAAAACAATGACAGCTTACCCCAGAGAATATAGATTTTGACCTTTGTTGGAATGCACTGAATTTCAGGTGTTCATATTTGCCCTTACTGTGCCATGAGAGGTTCTGCCAATTGTTTAGGAGAACTTTATGGTAACATATGTTAGAAGTTTATGCTCCTCTGTGATAACAGAATATTTGTTGTAAGAGAAATGTCAGAATGAAAGTAGTGCTGTGGGTTTGGCTTTCTGTATCTATTGCTGCTGATATTTCATCACTGAATATAGAGTAGCTGACAAGAACCAAGAGAACAAAAAGTGGCAGTCTGCATGTCTTCAACTTTCATTTCCCATTTCACTGTTGTATGAGGGTGGTAACTTGGTTATATTGTCGTCTTTACTGGAGTTTCAGGAATAGTACATTGTTACAATCTGTTGCACAGCAAGCTGGGCTATCAGTTCCAGCAGCTTACTGAAATACGCGATCATCGCAATATCTGCAATACACTCCAGGTACTTTATTGCAATGAGAGGCACCTCTACTCGTCGAAATGTACCAATTCGCTGTTTCTGAAGAAGACTCATTGCTCTTCGGATGTGTTTGTTATCAGATGCAGATCGTCAGCTTTCAAACACATGGCGTTCACAGGCTCTTCACACGCCCAAACATCGTAGAGGTGAACAATTATTGTTGATAATTCTCACACTTCATAACCAAGCGTGTTGTCCATAGTCTGTCCAGTAAATGATGAAGGATATATTAGGAATATTTTAACCATTTCAGAGATTAACGCTTCTCCTTCGATAAATACCGAACACTAGATGGCACGCTTGGCCTCAGAATCACAGCCAGTTCTGCCCGTCCCTGTGTTGCCTAAATGTCCTGACATTTTTGTCTTTCCCATGATTTTAGAACAAGAAAGGTAGATGATGTTACAGACCACAGCTGAGCCACCCTAGTACAGACGTTTTGAAAACTCTGTCCTATGATCCTCTGCAAGCTGCTTTTTTCTACAAATTTTGAACATTTTCAAGCCACTTCCCCTCCCCCCCAAAAAGAAATAGTAAAGTTAGCTGAGAAATAGGAATGAATATAGTAGAGTACTATGAATGGTAACAATTTTTTAAAGCAAAGTATTTAATTAAAAAAAAAAGAGATAAGAGATGTAAAAATATTTTCAACGGCCATTTTCCTCCTCCTCCTTTCTATCTCTATCATCATTTATACTGGCAGATTAAAGATGATTTAAGACAAAACAATAATGGTTCAGTTTGATCCAAATCAAAGTTTTCTTTATATTAAGATAATTTGATTTGATCATTGGACTAAAAATCCATCATTTCAACATGCTTGAATATTCCCTATGTCAGGAACTAGTAATAGGGTTGGGATTAAAGATCAAAATGAATGATGCTACGGGTCCACCCAAAATGAGTTTCAGGGAGGTTACTTTTACTATCTCTACTCTGGTCCTGTGGGCTGAATGCCTACGTATCAGATAAGGTCTTGGAGCTCAACCTCTGGTTTATTTGACTTGGCCTTGATGATCTCTTGAGAGGCTTTCCACACCACAGTATTACAAAATCTTGTTCAAAGCCTGTTTTGATTATGCCTGAAAAGCACATACTATAATTTCCTTGTATATTATTTAGAAGTTCTTAGAAATTAATGTTTTTGATGCCATGAACAGAATGTACAAATAGCAGGATTTCTCTGTGTTTCTCTCTGTCACTCATCTGTAGAAAAATGCACTTCACTTTGCTACCAGGAATAGAAGCTTTCACGATGTCCTGGTCTCACTAAAGCATTTTTAGCTGTTCTTTACCTCACCTTTATGTGAAAATGTGTATATCTCTGTGGTATTTATGCTTCATCCTTTTCTGTCATGAGAGAACTGACCACAGAATCCTGATGTGGTGTTGATGATATCCAAGTACAGACCTCTGCTGTTCTGTTAGAAACCTTTTCTACTCAACTGGGGTTATTATCAGGGTATGATCTCCCCAGTGAGAGACCTGGCTGAGATGTTTCTTCTTCTCAAAGGAGCATAATCATGCCACAAAGCACGTCTTTCTGTCGGAAGCTGGGATTCCTGTCCAGTAAAGTGCAGGTTTTGAGCAGAGTGCAAAGCTATTTATTTTTTTTTATTTGCTCTTTCATAGCAGTCTACCAACGTTCATGCTAAATGTTTTAAAATAATTTAGACAGCAATTATTTGTAAATTTCTGCCTTTCCACCACTGTATTTTAAATAGCTTTATTTGCATTATTAATGATTTACGTCAACAAAAGTGCGAAGGAAATCAAGCCACTAAAATCCTAGGAAGTGAAAAGAGACTTTATTGTACCATGCACACTAATAACAAGTCTATTGATTTTCGTAGTTCAGCATTCTAGTTTTTAGAAGCACTGAAATATCTCCCAGCTGGATAAAAAAATCACAGGAAAGGCAGCCCCATCTAGCTGACACAAAGTCAGAAACCTAATAAAGGGAATGCAGCATTGGAAAGTACAAAAGTCAACATGTCAACATAAATCAACTTTGTCAGAATGAAACAGATGAGTCCATTTGTTGGGAGATCAGATTAACGTAAATCAAGGCAGTATAAAGGTTACACGTTGTAGGGATTTGTGCCTGGTAAACTTTCGAAGTGTGATCAGAGATAGTAATCATCTGGCAGTGGGAATAAAAAGTCAAAGTGAAGCTTAAACGCTGAATCAAAAATCAGTCCTGTTAATGTCTAACATGCTGGGGTCAAAAATTCATAAGAGTCCAGCTGTGAAAATAAGATGGGAGCTGTATTAGTTTTTTCCATTCTCTATCTCACATTTAAGTGTTGTCAGTTGATGAGGGTTTGTCGCTTGGGAATTGTTGTGGGGTAGTTTAGTCCATGTAAAGTGAAGATTTTGCATCACATAGAGGATCTTGTGAAATTCTGTAAAGCATGAGGACTACATGCTGAGATTCATAATGGCGAGGAAGGAACAGCAGAAACAGTAATCTGCCACATGCCCTTATGTAAAAGTGGTTCTTGACAAAAGAAGGCAGCGTGTTTGCAGTGTGGGAGCTATCACAATCTGTGACACATTTTAACAGTCAGTGGTTATTAATGGATAAAAACTGGTAACTTTAGGCTGATGCTGACATATAGAACTGTTTAGAATAAATATAAATCTCAACAGACGCATTCTTCTCGTGTATTTCAGTATCATTTACATTTGTGGCATTTTGTGGAGTTCCACTACTGGGTCAAAGTTTTCATGTAAACAAGCCATAAGCTCTCTAGTGGGTTTTATATACTGAGAAAACTTGAATTCAGAAAACAAATAACTTGCAGCTTCTTTAAGGACCAAGTTGCATAATACCTATGAAAATATTTTGCAAAGCTTTTTGTACTTTGTCCATTTTCCCCACTTGTTTTCAAATTACAAAGTCACTATTCCTTTTTTATATCTCCAGACATTTCTGAAATTATGGTACTTTTTAATATAATGGTTTTACTGCATACTCAAGAGAAATTATATAAATCAAGCAAAAATGAACTTCAAGAGAAATTAATGGGGTCTTAGTTCTTTTCTAAAAATTCTTTGCAATCCTTGGCATACAATTTAACCTCTGTAATCCAAATTCAAGCCTATCTAAGAAGCACTTTTCTCTGTATTTGGTGCCACTCTCTTATTGTTAATCATAGAATCACAGAATGGTGAAGGGACCTCAACACAGAATGGGTTGAATGGACCTTTAGAGAACATCTAGTCCAACCTCCGTGCCAAAACAGGTCCACCTAAGTCAGGTCACACAGGAAAGTGTCCAGGCGGGTTTTGAAAGCCTCCAGAGAAGGAGGCTCCACACCCTCCTTGGGCAGCCTTGGTGATGCTTTCCAAAGAGTAAGATGCTAGTACATATATGAGCATGTCACATCTATCTGTAAAAGATATATCATGTACTTGCAAACTACATTACATAGAATTGTTGATTTAAGGCATTCAAAGGACTTTCTAAAGTATTTTTTTAGTATGTTTGTCCTCATTTTATAAATGAGGTTGAGTGACATAGAAGCTGAGGGCAGATAATATCACTACAATAACTTCTTCTCTTGTATTTGTCTAAATGTAAGTGAAGGAAGGCTGTGAGGATATTTACTGAGGTTGATATGTCTAAGATAAGCCCATTTGTTTCCCCAACTCTTTGACTATTGTCATTGTTTGACATGAAGCTGTTTCTGGTAATGGGAAAGGGACTGTAAAAATGACTCCTGTAAGAAGCTGCTAAAAGCTTTCCCCAGCTCTGAGCCAGACTCACTTCTGGGGCTGATCCAATTAAGCACCTCCACAATCACTTTCTAAGAATCTGGAAGAGGAGGCTTCTTCCTGTTCCTTCCTTCTTTGGCTTTTCTTTTCTGCCTGGTGGTGGTGCAAGGAGTGGGAAAGAGAGAGAGAAGCAGAATCCAAGGTCAGTGAGGGAAGAGAGGAGGAGGAGACTCGTCTGCATCCTGTGGAAAGGAGTGATGAAGCAATGATTTGTTTGACATTCGGGGCAGTGATTCTCTTTGTTAAAGCCCCCCGTGCCAGGGACTTTGACTATGCCCAGAGGAGGCTGTGTCCTGTGGGAGGAACCCAGTATTCACAGAAATTGTAACTGTGGGGAAGAACCCATGCCAAAGAAGTTCATTAAAATTATGCCCAGAAGAGGCTGTGTCCCATGGGAGGGACCCTGTATCTGCAGAAGCTGCAACTATGGTAAAGAATCCGCACCAGAGATATTCACTAAGGACTGCATCCCGTGTGAGGGACCTTGTATCTGCAGAAGCCATAGCTGTTGGGAACAACCCACACCAGAGAAGTTCGTTAAGGACTATGTCCTGGGTGAGGGAAATGATATTATTTGCCATGTAAATCTAGCCAACTCAGAAATGGGACAGAAAGCTTTTAGGAGTTCATAGTAGCAAAACACCAGCTAATGACATAAAAGAGGAAACAAAATTTGATACTAGAATACAAATATATGTAATAAATGTAGTGGAATGCCAGTGTCCTAAGAGGAAGGCAGTAATTGCTCGGGTAATTGGAGGACAAACTTTATCCTGCGGCATTAGGAGTTACAGTAGACCTAGAGAAGGAGAGATGATACTGGGTCAGAGCTAGGAGCTCTCGGTGACCATTACCAATGAAGTGAAAAATATGGTATCGGCAAAAAGATCTGCCAACAAGTAATGAAGGCAACCACAGATTTGCAGGATATGTGGAGAATGAACTGTCTCACTGAAATAATAGTTGTTATTTTAAACTGAGTGTACTCAAGCTGGTTTCTCTCCAGACTATCAACACTGAAAATACCTTGAAATCCTTTAGTGCAACTTTCTAACTTTACTCACTGGTGCTGATTCAGTATTGCTAGGTACTAACTGAGACTGAAATGTATAGGATGGGAGGAAAAGTACTTCTTCCTTAAACATTTGAGTTTTCTTGAAAATTTCCTATCTTAATACTGACCTGACCTGACCCTATTTAGCTTGTGAGATCTGATGAGATCAGAGCCTGAGGTTATGGCACTAAACTAAGAAAAGTGATAACAAAACAAAAATGTCATGATTGACAGGGAAGTAGGCTGAGCACAATAAACCTATGGACAACTATGTGTATGTATTCCACTTCTTAATTTCCTCCTTGTAGATAAGAAAAATAAGCCTCACCCTGCAGCTAAAATAGTAATGGGATGAGGGCTGCCTGCCTTACTTGATGGCCATAAACAATAAGCATATTATACAAAGATGGATTACTGAAATGGAAAGTGGGTACTCATGAGATACTACCTTGAGGCAGGACTGAAGCAGGAGCCTTCCTGGGCTCTTGTATACTATCTACAGTTATCTCCTTTTGGTGGCTCTGTTTCTCAGTAAGCTGTGATACAATCTCATGTAGCCCAACTTTAGTGCTTTTCACTGTCAGGTTCATTCAGGCTATAGAAGATTCTTTTGCTTGGAGAAAAGAAAATTTAAAAAAAAGAAATGTGAACAAGTCACTGGAAGCATTTACAGATAAAAGAAGAAGTCAGCAGAAAGCTGTCTAAAGAGGTTTCTTTTGTAGCATACCAATGAAAAGCAGCTACTTATGACGGCAGAAAAAATGGCAATAGAAGAGTTATGTAAGGAAGCTCAGGCTTCTTTTCTTGTGACCACGTTTTTCACTAATCTGGAAAATTATTCAGACACATTCTGTTATAGTTGTGATGTAATTGCATTGAACTCATTTAAGAGAGCTGTAATGACAGGTTTTTCCCTCTGCAATGAGTACTGGAAGTAACTTCAGAAATTAGGCCGAGTTCTGGTGTTGCTTTGTAGTGTGGTAAATAGGGAGAAACTACATTAATTTCAAAGAAATTGTTCTAGGCCATTACCAAATACCTATAGTTGGTCAGTGCTCAGAGCTTTTAATTTTCAGTTTTTCAGAAAACTAGTCTGTTTTTGAAACATTTTTCATTTCTATTTTACATGTAAGCTAAAGGCTCATAGAGATCTTCTCCTTGCTTGAGACAAGCTGGGACAGATTAGATGTCCCTGAGGCTTTTTTTTTTTCTCCAGCATTCCAGTTCAAGATAGAAATGCAAATACATTAAAAATTACACAAAAAGCTTCCTATTTTAGAAATTCAGAGCTGATTTGCAGTTTCTGGATGTGAATTTGAGATGGTAGGATTTTTCTGCTGAAACAACTAGTGGGGAATTGGATTCCTGAGGGAGTATCCAATTCCATATAAGAGGAATATTGTTATAAAATTATAAATGAAGAAAAGTTGCTGATTTTATGCATTTTAGACTAATTCTCATGAGGATGTCGTAGATCTTCTGGCCCTGTTAAATTGAATATAAAGGCCACAAATATTTGGCTTATCATTTGTAGTGCAACCTGGAATACAAGAGTATTTAATAAAATACCTCTTTAATAAAAAATCTAAAGTCATTGTTTGTGTTACTTTTAGAGGATATGAATTCTTTTGAAAGGCAATACATAATTTTCCTGGTGACTATGCCAAATATTGATTCATTTCCTAGTGAGACATATTTAAGAGTGTTATTGTTTAAAATTTGTAGAAAACTCAAATGCAATAAAATATAAAACTCTTTTTTTACTGTTATCTCAGTTGGTGCAAAGTACTGGCTTCAATCAAATTTGTAGGCATAGTTTTGCAAGTACTGAGAAGTCACTTTCTCCCTGAGACTGAAATCACTATGGCAGGGACATCTAAAATCTGGAATATAAACCATTTTGTAAAGGCAAAGTGGTCCAACCTCAAGTCTTTGTTACTAAATTCATGCATATGCTTTTCAGGCATCCGGCTACATCTTGGGAAGGATGATATTGGGCAAATCTGTGATTAGAGCCTTTGTAATGTTAACCATCCCTACTGTGCTGGAATTGATTACACACATTTGGTGAAAGGCAATTTGAATGATAAGTCACTTAGTCATATTCTCGTTTTCACACACCATTCAGCTTCCTACTGTCCTTCTGCTCATTCTTTTCTCTTTTCTCACAGCAACTGTGCACAGCATGTCCCCACCATTGTTCAACATAGTTTAAGATGGCATTAGGATAGAAAGATTGGTGTAAACATGCGGAAAAAGTTCCCAAAGAAATGACCAGGCTTACCCAATGCACACATAAGAAGGGAAAGGAGAAATTAGCAGCATTTTACAGTAGAGGTGAACTAGTTGCTGCAAACAACTAAAGGCCAGTCCTACAAGTGGCTGGGCATTCTTACTCTACCAGTGAAGTCTGAGGGTATGGAGCATAATTAGCAGCTGTATATCTTAGCTTTGATCACTTTAACAAAGAAACTCTGTTTCCTGCTATGTAGAATAGTTGGGGTTGATAAATAAACTGAAGATTAGGCCAAAACAGAACGTGGACTCTAAATCTATGTCACATCTCTCTTATTAACCATTAGATTAACTTTCCATGTACGAACATGGTGAATTATGAGTTTTGACAGCTTATAAAACATTTTTATTGTCTTTTTACATAGAGCAGCATCATAGGAAGACTCAAATCTAAACAGTTGTTCATGCACTGTGTCAAGTTCCACGGTTTTCTCTTTCTTTTGGGGCCCTTGGTACTACATAACATGACAACTGTCCTCTTACAGTAAGGTTTATGTCCCTCAGATATTAAACTCTAAGTCTGCTTGGTTTTATTTAAGAAAAGGTCAGCTGAACTGCGTGACAGCACTTATATGTAGCAAAGCAAAACCATAGGTGTAACAACTTTGAAGGCTTTTCATGATGGCAAGGCCGTATGCTGGAAGCTGGGGAAAACCATTTGTAATTGATAGCAGTCTTTATCAGAGATATCTAGCCAGAGTCTGAAGCTGCAAAAGGGTGGTGCAGAAGCTTTCCTGACTAATCCTCAATGTGTATAAGGCACATCAGCATGGCACAATGCAGTTCTGAGGCAAGAAATGTGAGCTAAAGTGACTTAAGGGTCAGCACTATTGCTACCTTAACACAGAGATGTGCTCAGGCTTATAAAGTCCATGTTTATTGTAGAACACATGCTTGGACACCTGCCTCAGTTTAAAATGCACCTGAAGAAGTGCAGGTGCAGACATACAAGCTGGTAGGATACAGCAGTAGAGAGGAGAAGGCAGGACTGCAGAAGTATTGTCTCAGAACACCTTGGGTTCATGAACATTAAACTATGCTCTGGTCCAACACCACCTCCTTGGAGCTGAAGACCTCATTTAAAACTGCATTATGTAGTTCTGGTAGTCTCTTGGGTCTACTCATGCTCTCACTGCAGCCAGCGATAAAATTTCAGTTGAATTAAGTCTGGGCAGTGCCATCCCAACCATTGGGAGTATGGGCATTATGAAAATTTCCAAAGCATCACAGAGAAGTGATATCTTTAGAAACTACATCCCTGCAGGAGCTAAAAGTACTGAGACCTCACAGGCTGCACATCAGAGATCTATAGAGATAAGCCAAAAGGACCCTCCAGTTTGTCTTCTTATACAACACAGGACAGAATATCTTCTGGTTTTATTCCATATATCAACACATAAAATGAGAGGGAGAATCGTGAATCGTGTGCTTCTATGTGATGCACAGCAAAGGTCAGATTTTCATAGTAAGTGGAGCTCTGTATTTGCTATCTTTCACAGACATATTAAAAAAAGGTTTGAGCAATCATTGTTCTACCTTTTAGAAGTGCATTCCAGTCTCGGAAAGATTTGGTGCATCTACTGTGTAGGCTGGAAGGTACACATCATAATTTCTTCCCTGCCTCTGTATCAGACAGTGTTCCCTAGAATTTCTGCTTTCCAGTAAATAAATCTGTGCATAAATAAGAACCTAAAAATCATTTCTCTTTAATAAATATTTTAGTGAATATTCCCTTTTGCACAGGGCTCTCTCTGGCTCCCCTGAAGCCAGATCTGGCCCACATACAGTGAAAATGAAGCTGTCTGCTCAGCATGCAAAACTCCTTATGTTCTAGCTAAGAGTAAGCATCAAGTAAAAGGAAAAAAGACTTTTTCTTCCTTTGTCTTCCAGCAATGTTAGCTTAGACAGCCACCAGCACATGATCATTTACATAAAGAGGGAACTACAGAGCTGCTGCCAACTGCCCCAAGTGCCTGCCAAAAACAGATGTTAGATGTTACTGTTAGAATAACATCTTCTTCAGTTTGACATGTGAGTGCTGCAATCTTTATTTAAAAGGAAGAGGGAAAAATATAGTTGAATTAATGAAATGAAGCATACAACATACGGTCTGAAAAAATTACAATGTACGGGAAAGTGCTAGTTGTCCAATTGCCTAAGACTGCTACACTCAGTTGGGTGGATTTGTCACAGAGAACCGTTCTGTCACATAGATGGATTTGGTGACCTAATAGGTCTCTTGAATTTTTATTCCCATCCCTTCACATTGATTTTTAGTTTCCAACAGACAGTGAGTGAAAATGTCAAGCTCTATCTTGACCAGGATGGTGCTAAATCCAGCATTCTTTGTTACAAAAAATCCACATATTAAGTACCAGGGAGCCTTATCACAAAAATTCTGATTTCTGTTCCGTGTTTGCTATAATCTTGCATGAATCCTGGAGGCTCTATAAAAACACTGTTGAGATAAAGCTTTTGTATTTTATCTGTGAGGTATTTTATTCATACATCTTATAGGAAAATGAAGAACCAGTCTGCAAAGGTGAAAAATATTATAATGTATTGCTTTGTTTGCCTGTCTTCTTGTAAGCAAGGAACTAAACCTTTTGGTCTATAGACCTGAAAAGCTGACTTATGTTGCAATCAGCTTTACACAATCAGCCTCTATCAAGACTTATATTGATGCTAAGTTTCACAGGGCCTCAGTCACATCTAACAATTACTAATTTACTCTTCATGTTTTCCTTTGGTCATTAGCCACATTGTCTTTTCTTGCTAGCCAGAGGTTGTAGGAACTTAACATCCCTGAGACCTTTGTTCTTTGCCTAAATGTCATTGGAAATGTTTAAAAAAAGTAACAAGAAATACAGGTGGACATGCAGGCACTCATACTGTATGATCTCACCAGCATAGTTTCTTCAGAAGGACTGTCTAAAATGGGTTCTGATCCTCAGCTTTTGTATGCTGTGGTTTTGTTGCAGGTCTTGTAGCAAAAACAATTTGCATCTACAAAGTATCTGTCCCCAGATGATTTGTAGGCAAGGCAGAGCATCTCCTTCCCCCACTGCAAGGGCAGCCGATACAAACTGCCTCACAGGACATGCTCCTGCAGTTTTCAGGACTTCAACTTGAAGATGCTGTGTGGAAAAAGCAGCCACCTAATTGCACAGCTGCCTGTGCTATGACAGTGTGCAAAGTTCTGCTACCTGCTTTTGAAGATAGATGGGATGAGAAAGCACAAGAGTGCTTTGTGTCCTCTTTACCTCACTTTTCTTCTGGGCTGGGAAAGGCGGTTGTCAGAGTGTTCCTCGAGTATTAGACTCTGGTGGGCAGGTTTGGAGGAAATGGGCCTTGCCGTCAGGTCACGGCTAGCAGGAGAGGGAGCCCTTGTCCTCTTCTCCTCACACCCACCACATCTCTGGCAAGCTCTGGTGCTCAGAGGCTCCTTCAGTAGGCTGTTTTAATTAATAACATGGCATTTTAGGTGTGTGTGGTCACTTCTTAGGGCTTTTGTGAAAAAACTCAGTTCAGTGAAGAGTCTGATGTGTACCTGAGCTTCAGAGAAGAGGAAGAGAGAAAGTGATCGCATATTTTGGTAGCACTGGTGTAGTGGGTTGGCTCAAGCCATCTTGCTTAAAAACACCAGCAAACTGTGTTGAGATGTTATCATTACAAGAGAGTTACACAGACACTACTCTTTGTGATATGGTTTCAAGACTGCAACAATCTTGTCTTTTGGTCATGCTGACTCTTTAAACATTTTAAGTCTTTCTTGTCTCTTAAATTACAGACAGTTTCTCCAACCATTTACAAAGGGATTGGGATGGGATGCAATAGGGAAATGTGTGCTGATGCAGCTCTGCAACAGCATACTGATGCAGAGCTTTAGCTGGATGCAAAATACACTGTATTTGGCAGTTAAGCCCTTTTTTCTTTGCATCCTCCTATCCAAAGAAGTATTTACATGAAATGTCAGTCACCCTGCGGAATTATATGAGAATTAATTATCTGTGGAGAATGATTTGGCCCTATTAATTATGGGTCTCACATAAGAAAAAGAATAGGCCTAATGTGTCACATGATTTTTTTTTAGCCAGTGAACTAGGAACTCATCGGCATCAAATATCAATAATGGTTTTGTTGAATACAGATTGATGACCTCTGACAAAAATTATAGGAGAAACTTGTATCATTTTGTCTTATTATAGCCTACTAAGACCTTAGTCAAGATCGGGGTCTTATTTTCTTAGGTTGTCATGCAAGGGGTTAAAGCTGATATTTATCAGATTATTGTTTGCAACCAGTCATGAATGAATAAGGCTTTAATGTATGTAGAGTCAGAAATAACTGATGTTAAAATGCAATTGCAAATGAAATACAGTATTTCATGGAGACAGTTAAAACATTATGTCTAATTAAGTCCTCATTTAAACATGTGTAATTTTGTTGTTCAGATTTATGTACAGCCTTGTAGACTCCTCCCTGCAGTGAATCATGGTGCCTGTTTGTATCTTGCCATTTGGTAAAGGAAATAGTGAATTTCATGTTTTACAGAGACAGTCAGTTATAAACAAAATCTTAAGAAGTTTTCTGGGTTATTCAAAATCTGTATATTTCACTGGAAAAAAAGTGGAGTATTTATTATATTGTACTTCTAAAATATGCTTTAAGTAATTTCTTCTCCTGATGCTTTTTCTCTTCTCATGTTGTTAAGTACCTTTTCCGAATGGTTGCAAAGCATAGTACTGACACAGTAGATTTGCTGGAATAGAATGCTTTCTAGGAGAAGGAGCTTCTTGGCTGCAAGAGGGAGTCATACTTACATACCAACAAAATAAATATAACCACCACATATACAAATTTCTGACTGTAGTATAAATATATGAATAAGATGAAATAACAACCTTTCTTTTTCTTTTGAGGGGATAAAGTGGGTTTGTTGGGTTGGGGTTTTTTGTCCTTTTGCAGATTATGAATAACATCTAGTCCTTATCTTTTTGTGTTAGCAAAAGCATCTTAGGAGGTTGATTGAAGTAAACCTGAAGACACCTGGTAGTATCCAGCTGTTATAGAACTGAACAAAAACCGAACATGCAATATAAGAACATTATGTTAACAACAGAGATGATGCTCCTGCAGTAGGACCATCTGAGATAAAGGATGATCTAGTAAGGTAATGAGCTGGTCTGTAGTTTCTTTTTGAAACAAAGCAATATGCATACATGTTGCTTTGTCCAGCATATGTACTCTGCTGTCTTGCCTGCATTAGGATCTTAGCATTTGTTGCTGTATTGACTCTAAACCGTATCAGGCTGAGGAGAGATGATGTGAAGGAGTCTCACAGGCAGTGCCCTAAATTTCACAGGGATTTTGTAGGAGAAGATTACAAACCACATATTCAATAGGACAAATCCATTGAAAAATGTTTTTCCTAAAGGAATGCATTACTACAGAATGGTTTTCTTGGGAATAAAATTAGTGAAAGCTTAATTTGTGTTCAGATATTTTACTGGTGCAATAACAAACCCACTGCTGCTTGAAACAGTAAACCCGGGACAGAATTTGCTTTTGGGGAACAGTGCTATGGTAGGAACAATTAACATTGTAAAGCAGATGATTCCCAGTTTTCAGTCAGTGATGTTGGGCTGTAGGTCAAGAAAAACATCAGCACATTCATCCTTCACTCAGTTCCTTTGAGGGTGGACATTTGAAATTAAATAAATGTAAATGTCAAGAAAAGCATAAAGAGAACTCCCTAGTTTGGATCTTGTGATTTATACTTAAAAAGAATAATTTAACCTGCTAGCTTGTCTGATGAGGTTAAGAACTGCAGTTAAATGAAACTGCAAAATCACAAACCAGTTATGTGGAACAAGAAAGTGGAACTCTGAAGGAAACTCAGGACTGCAATTTTGTTGCAGTCTGTTCAGATAGCATATAATAGGACATGCAGTGAGGGATACCCATAAAGACACTGAACTGAAGAAAATCTCCTTTATTTTGTGTATTTTCCTTAAAAGTATTTCTGTTGTACTTAATGTCCTCCACACAGCCCAGACTTTGCTCTTTTTTTGGCAGTTTCTATGGAAAAGATAAATTGAAAATGTAAACTTTCACATATTTTCAAGATACAAGCATACAGATTAGGTTCAGCCATGACCATTTATTCCGATGCAGACAGATCTACATAGAAGTGCAAAACCACAAACAAAAAAAGGAAAACAAATAAACAGAAGAAGCCTTCAACAGGTTTCACTGCATATATTTTCATAGCTCTGCTGGAGATGATACAATCATATAATGGTAGGGGTTGGAAGGGACCTTTAGAGATCATCTAGTCCAACCCCCCTGCCAAAGCAGGTCAACCTAGATCAGGTCGCATAGGAACATGTCCAGGTGGGTTCTGAAGACCTCCAAGGAAAAAGACTCCACACTCTTCCTGGGCAGCCTGTGCCAGAGCTCCCTCATCCTTACAGGAAAATAGTTTTTTCTTACGTTTAGATGGAACTGTTTGTGTTCCAGTTTCATCCCATTACCCCTTGTCCTGTTGCTAGATACCATCGAAAGAATGAATGTCCCAGCCTCCTGACATCCACCATTTAGATATTTGTAAATATTGATAAGATCCCCCCTCAGTCTCCTCTTCTCTAGACTAATCAGCCCCAGATCCCACATCCTTTCCTCATGTGAAAATGTTCCAGTCCCCTGATCATCTTGATGGTCCTGGACTCTTTCCAGAAGTTCTCTGTCCCTCTTGAGATGACCAGGCCAAATTTTCAGGTACTTTCTTGAATACCACAGATCAAGCATCAGGCTTTGGTAGGATTTGGGCTATAGGACTGGATTTGATTAAGAAGAGAGCAAGTTAAAAAAGAAATAGAATAAATACATACAGCTACTATTCCCACCTGGATTTTAGGTATTTTTACTTTGCCCATACGAGAAAAAGAAGACAAATATAAACAACAGAGATAGTTATTCATTAATGGCTGCCCAGGGAGGTTGTGAAGTCTCCTTCTCTAGAGACATTCAAAACCCTCCTGAACAAGTTCCTGTGTGACCTCCTCTAGGTGGCCCTGCTCTGGTAGGGGAGGTTGGACTAGATGATCTCTCAAGTTCCCTTGCAACCTTGCAACCCTTAGATTCTGGGAAATCATCGCCTCTGTTTCCAGAGGCAAAGAAGAGCTTTACCCTGGTGGGCACAGGACAGAAAGCCAGTCCCAGCATATACTGCACCTCTCTATTCATCCCTTTATATAGCCTTTCGTGGATAAGCTGCGTTTGTAAGCAGTGATAGAAATCCTGCTGTAATCCATGAACTCATTTCCAAAATATGCATAATAAATCATATTAATTTGCCATATCTTCTCCATTGATAAATTTCCGTCTTCCAAGGGAAGGGGCAGCAGTCCACAAAAAATCTTCTGAACGGTATTTTCAGTCTTCTGAAATGCAGAGTGCAGAAATATAGAACATTTCCATAAATTTCTTCCTTTCATGTGTATGTGGGGTATGTGCACTCAAACCTTGTTCCCACAGAAGGATTAGGTAGAGTTTTTAATTACAGAGAGGACTATGTGAAAGAGCAACCCTCCATGGTAATTTTGATAATTGTTTATCTGCATGCTGTATTGATGGAGAAGTATGCGATGGAAATAATTTTTAGCTCCACAGAGAAAAAAGTAAAGCATTATCTCAATCATAGCAAAAATGTCATTACCTTTTTAGTTCGTAATGATTTGACACATATATGCAATCATCACATACCAAGGACTTAGAAACATAGTCCTGGATTATTTGTCACAGTCACAGTCCATTCATCTTTCCTGACAATTTCCCAGAGAAACATTAAACAAATTAGATTTATTAATACATTTTTAAAAATCAAAGTGTCTCTCAACAACAACAAAAAATCCACTTCTAATAAGCACTACAGTTTTTATTTCATTCAGTTAAGATTTGGTTGCACAGTGTTATGGTAACATTGATTTGAAAATTCATCTCTAAATTCTAGATTTATTAACAATAAGGTGTAAAAGAGAAGGAAGGCAGAAGGCAGGTTCTCACTTTCCTAAACTGCTGTTGTTCATAGGATACCAATGATTTTTAATTCCCAAGAATCTGACTCAGGGTGAAGAGTGAAAATGACGTAATACAGAAGGAAGAAGGGGGAAAAAAAAAAAAAAAAGGCATGTGCTGATATGCTGGGCATTCATACTTCCCAATTAATTAAAAACTTGCATTTTCCTCTTCTTCATTCAAGTAAATTTTATTTCAAAAGGATACATGCAGAAGTATTTTTCTGCAGCACTTTTTCAGGAAATCATTCAAAAAGACTTATGAATAGCTGTTTTATATGTCTTTACTTTTTTTTGGCTGATTAACCATTTACTTAAAATTAGAACACGAGTAAAACGTCATTTCATACAGTATCATATAGGGACTGACTGCTCTGCCAGCTCTGAATAATGACAAGATACCAGAAGGTCACAGCAGGGTATTTCATCACTTCACTATGGCAGCACTTACCTTGCGACAATTTGTACTGGTTATTCAAAGAGTTGTTTCTGTGAAATGAATACCATGCTACTGTATCAGGATCTCAGCCTACAATTGCTCTGAAGCTATCTGCATTTACATTTAAGAGGGTGTTCACTTCTTCCTTTCAGTTTCTCCTAAAAGAAGAAGTGTCTTCTTTCCCCTCTCCCTTCCAGCTTCTTCCCAAGACAGTCTTATGACTTGTGAGAGTTTCCTAAGGGTGCAAAATGCCCTTGATCCTGGTAACCTCAGCAAGAAATTAAGGTGCTTGGATCTTGTGCAGAAGTGACTCGAATTTTATGTTTAGACCTGTGGGCCTCAAAGGAATTGTGCATGGCTGTAAGATCACACACTGCATCCATTTGCACGAGGGTGATGTTGATATTTACAGCAGCATTGAAGTTCACAGCTGTCTGTCCTTTCATAGATAATCAATAAATCATACGTCAGCTCTGGTGATTGTACACGCCAAGTAACAAGCCAGCAACATCTATGCTATTCAAGATGGTGCACAATTTTTGTATTGGTTTAAGAGCTGTGAATCTGTTCTCGCTCAAAGAATGAAACAGGAGGGGAAAACCCAACAATTCCATATTGAACCATTGCTTGCTAATAATTCTGGCTGTGGTCAGGAAATGCAGAAATATTTATGAATAAAGAGAGAGCCCTCCTCAGTAAAAATAAAATCTGCATGATTCTAAACTGCCCTACTTGTCACCGACTGACAGATCTGAAAAATGTAAACCACTTTTGACATTTACTGATCTTAGTCTACCAGATGGTGTATGACACTCCCAGACCAATGTGATGGGGAAGACTGGAACAGATGTAAAGCAAAGCAGACTGTAATTGTAAGCATCCTTTTTTGTAATTCTGACCATTTGCCACTTCATAAATCAATCAATCTGATTTCCGATGTATAGTTTTAACTGTATTGAAAATCAGACTTGAATAAATGGATCCTGTTCTGCATCCCAGATTAAAATAAAGATCATGGAAAACAAATAGAGCTCTGTGAGGCTCTGACATCAGCTCTTTACCTCCACTGGCTCTCTTCTGACACAAAGGTATTTATGGTCTAAATTAGTGCTAATGTTTTGCAAAGCTTAATTCGTATTACTAAATGGCTTTGCGATAAACAGCTAAAAGTACAAAACATTACAATTCTGTTTCCCAGACTGTAATTTTCTGCTGCAATAGAAATGCATTAGTGCTGGCATTGACTTCTCTTCTGCTAAACAAGGGCATATTTAAATGCATTTCTGAATCTACTGCACCCTGTTCTTCTGTGGTGGTTCATCAACTTCTTTCCAACTAATAAAACACGGGTAAATGCTGATGGAGTCTGGATTTGTACGTCACATCTAGGAGCTTCCCTCAAGATGGCACTACTGAACTGCTTCACATACTTCTGAACCCTTATGTAATCTTGTTTATACAGCATCAGGGTCATTTTAAAGCTAAGATCGCATGATGCTAATTTGGCCAATGGTTTTCATTTTCGTTTTGGCAAAATGCCTTCTTTATGTCTAAGTACAAACACCTAAATGCAATATTTTTGTGCAGGCTCTGTCAATAGTCTTGTAGCCAGGGAACACTTGTTAAAAAATAGCCAGGATTAAACGTTTTTGTTTGCCTTAGAATCCACGAACCCCTGTCACACACATTTGTGTAGATCAGGTTTACAGGCCTCTTTTCATGTTGATTGAGACTCTGGATCTTTGCCCTAATATGTGAATTTAAAAGGATGATACAAAGAAAGGGGCAGAATAAGAAGAATTTTTTTTTCCTGTATCTGTGAATAGAGAAAAGCCCTGCACACAATTATCTATCTCCATTCTGAAGCAGGAAAACTTTTGCCTTTCCATCATCCTGCTAGAGCCTCCTGAAACACCATACAGAAATCAGAGGTCATTCAGTATCTAGAGGTGAAAGGTCTGGAGTGATGTTATGGCTTCTCTCATCTCAACCTTTGCAAGCAATATACCCTAAACTTCCTGAATGCTATCCTGACCTTTGCACACCTGCACAGCCTTCTAAACTTGGAGCTTTGTTACAAAGACCATCTAGACTATGATCAGCAGAGGCTGTCTTTAGAAAACAAATGCTTTTTTCTGTCTTTCCACAGTTGTTCTCAAAATCTGTCTCTCTGAGAGAGCATCATTCTGGAACAACATTGTAAATAAATATATTTGGTAGTTAATTCTATAGAAAATTTCTACACAGTTTGGGATGAAGTGAAACTTGCTGATCTATATTGATGAACTGTGGGAAGAAACTGAGAATATTGATGAACTGTAGAAAGACACTGAGATAATATATGCTTTAGCATCACCTTATAAACCTCTGGAAAGAGTCTGGTTATTCTCCATTCAAGTGTTGCAGGAGATGAAATGAAATTATCCTCATCTCAGGATTAAAGAACCTTACTATGCTATGCCTTGGGCAACTGATTCATCATAGCAAAGCCTCATCTGTGGACATATGAATGATGTGAAATGATCTGAACAGCACAGAACTAGGAAAAAGTTTTCATATTGTGAAAGATGGTTAGCATTGTAAGTGCAGACTCAGTTCAAAATATCTAATTCTGTAACTTTTAATGTCTCCTCCACATTTTAAGAGTAGTTGAAATCTTTGATTTTTATGCTTAAGAAAACTGATTACATTTTTATTTTAAAATACTGTTACTTGGCACTGGCGGCTCAGTCTATCCTTAGTACAGAATTCATTCAAAGTATGAGACTTCTGTGATTAAGCCCCGTGGGTCCAAAAGCTGGTCTGCCATTTTCTTGCAACCCTGTCAGTTGATTTGATAGAGCATATCACCTCTCTCTCAAAAATGTAGCTTTCCCACAGCTGCAATTACAGAGATCTCAAATTAATGTGAAAGGAACTTCATGACTGTATGTGATGTTGCAACATGTGAAGGCCAATATCGCTCACTGCAGATGAATAGGGGACAACTTTGTCTAGTATGCCCTGAGCTGAAATTACTGACTTAAACAGAGGTTCCTTAGAGAACCTCGAATATATTTGTAAATGGTGTCAAGCTGAAAACCAGCAACTTAACATGAACTCAGACAGAACAAATGAAGGAGGTAATATGAAGATGGCATGAGGGACCTGTGCCTTGAATTATGACATCTGAGGGAATCCATGGCAGGTGACTGCTGCCCAGAATGGTGGTGGGTTAAGTGCTGTACTTACTTACAATTACTGATTTGTACTTCAGATCTCTAAACCAATATTGTTGTTTTCTTTCCCCACATAATGAAATGATATATTTTCAGAATCTGATCACCTATTTGTGAACAGGTGGATATTAGCCATCGTTATGTTCAAAAGAAAGATTGATTGACATGTCTAACCAGCTTTTGGAGGATAGGGGGAGAAGTACATATTAAGCTTTATAACAAAAGCCCAGACTCCAATCGCGATGTTAAAAATACACACAGTAATTCCCATGGTTTATTTTTCAGTCAAAGAACTCTCCCGAAGAAATCTTTTTGTCTTCTTCCTTGTGTGGAAAAAATATTTCTGAGCAATAGTTGTAAGACACACTATGATTAAAAGGTCTAAGTGAAGTCAATAAAAGCTTGCAGTTTGTTCAACAGCACCAGCAGTTCACTCCTGGAATCTTGGAAGCTACTGTGATGACAAAACTGAAGCAAAGTAAAATCATGGCGTCTTGCTACTTGCTAAATGCAATGAGCAGTCTTAAAATAAACAGTCCCCTGTTGCTTACTGGGCTTTAATCCCAAAAGCACATATGCATGTGCTACACTTTACAACCATGGATCTTCTGACTGATTTATGTAAGACAATGTTGTGGAAATGTTTTCAGAACTAAGACCCTACATCTACTGTTGATAAGCTGCATATTTTGCTGATTAACTGCTCTGTGGTAGAATTATTCTTGATGGCTTATGTTATTGATGTGCTCACAATGCCCTAAATGATAGCCTTAGAAGTAACAAACCCTTCTACAAAGTGTAACGGTCTGAAAAATTATGAAACAAGAGACGAAGGGTAAGGGAGGAAGGCAGATGAAACATGAAAATAAACCTAGATGCATTTCCAGTCTTCCAATGTCTGTTGTTCCTTTTGCTCTGGCTAACTAGGGAAACTACTGTAGAACACAGAAATGTTCAGAAGACTGACTAACAAGTGACAATTTTGAGGTATACAAGAAAAGACTTTGAGCCTCAGCTAAAAAAAAATTGCTTTCTGAGGCATCATAACTACCTTAGAAAACAAAATTTTGACTTCTACTGGTCTATATCCATTACACTTGTCTCCCTTTTTCAAGTTTTCTACTCTTCCTCTCCCCATTCCTTCAACTTCTTTGCATGGCTGTCACTTCGCAACTTACTGAACGGTTCCTCTACTACCCATGCATTTTGTAAATGTTATCTAAAATTATTCCCAGATTTAAGGACAACAAGAAGTAGAAAAGCAGGAAAAAAAAGACTAAGTAAATCTTTGCATCTCAGCAAACTCAGGCCTATGAATATAGCCTCTGAAAATGACCCACTTGTAATATATTGAACAGTTATTTTTGCTTAAAATATAATAGATGTCAGTGAAAGGTGCAAGAAAGTATACTTCTGATTGCTAAAACTGTCATATCCACACATGTATGGAATGCCTGCACTTTCCTATTCTGCAGCAGCATAACATGAAGTAACACAGTAAGAATTTCCGGTGAATGAATGTGCTTACAGGAATGGATGTGGGCAACTAAGAGATGCATGACATGTCAGTCTGATTCCAATGAGAAAGTAATATTCACATGTCCAAGTAAAAGTAAGAAAGGAACTACTAAGCTAGGCTTTCACAGAGAAGTGGCTACAGTGCTAGATGGAATCTAATCAATGCAAGTCTGCTTACAGGAAGGTTGGCATCAAAACACAACAGCTGAAGTGTAGCAGATGGCTAGATCTGAAGGAGATGTAAACAGAGACTGGATAACTAAGCATTGCATTCTGCAGATGTCAAAGTTTCCAGGCTGTAAAAAGTTTAGTCTAAGTGCTCTCCTGAAAGCCCTTTTTGGTTTTGGCTACCTAAGCCCCAAACTCTACCCACACTCTCTCCATGTGATATCTTAAAGGCATCTCAATCGTCTGGTTTCCCAGCATGTGATTGATGAGGACCTGTCCCTGAAAGGCCATAAAACATAGCAGGCTGTAGTTTCCCTGCTCAATGTACATGGATCCTGACAGTACTGAGTGCTATAGGGATTTCATTCTCAGTAGTAAGGAGATCTTCTTCTCAGTAGTAAGGAGATCATCTTCCTGTGAAGATGAGAACATTGATATCAGTATGGTTAAAGGATAGAGAAACACAAAGATGAAGTTGTTAATCCCAGTTTTCTGCAGATCAAGGAAGTAACAGAAGTCTCCTCTCACACTCCCAGATTGTTTTTGTATGAGGAAGGAGGTCTATATCTAAAGAACGACAGAAAACCAGAAAGCAAGGCTCTATGTCGGAGTCAATTGTCCGCAATGCAAATAGATTTTGGAGTAGTCCTCCAAAGAAATAAACAAACTTGAAAGCCATATGAGTCAACCCTGATCTGTTTCATGCATTTTCTGCTTCCTACTTCTTTTGTCATCTTCTCCCACTTGTGACTTGCATTTCTTTTAATATCACACTTCTACTTAGAACAGGCTACTACTTTGCAGATTGTAAGCACCATTCATCTTTTTCAATCTTCCCTTAAAACACTCTACCATTGGAAAGAAAAATTGTGAGATCTCTTCACCAACAATAACTGGCCTGTGCATCATGTTCTGAAAGTGTGATACTGAGTTGCTCATTGTCAATATGCTTTGTAAAGCATATGTGCACACTTGATGCTGTATAAACAGCAGTATTTTCCAAAGTTGAGTGATTCAGACTGTTGGGAGAGATGTTTTGAGTAGTCTTCAAGGAATGGACAGCGAATATCAGTGCTCAGCATTCCTCATATGCTGAGCCTCTACCTGTACACTGGTACTAAGAAAGATCTGTAGAGAGAAAGTCACTTCCCAGCTTATGAGTAGTGGAGAATGAATTTCCAGAGGAAAAATACTGCAAGAAAACTAACTCAAATTTATGACATAATTTTTAGTCCCTTACTCTTCTCTTTAGTTAATTTCCATTGTTCTTGACGGGTAGGTATATCATAAAGGACTTTTTGCTTAATTTCTCTCTTGCCTTGCAGAAATTCCAAACTTATGCCCTCTTAACTTTGAAATGCTGCCAGCAGTGCAACTTAATTTGCCTAATACGCCTGTCTCAAATCATCAGCTATGCCATGCTATGCCTTCTACTGTTGACTTTGTGAAAGATCATTCAACAATACCCTACAGTTGTGTCTTTAGTTCGTGCTCAGCAGGAATCCTTTTCACCCCTGAAACAAGGATTTGTAGGTCTTCCTTTGGACTCTTTTGTCCCCCTCCATGAAGATGAAGTGTATTGAAGTTACTGAAACTGACTGAATAAAGGATAATTTTAATAGTGACTTCAGTTGCTATAGATTATCTCAAACCATGCTATAATGATACTGAAAATACCAAAAGAGATAGGCTTTACTGAAAGAACAAAAAACGACCATGCTTCAGCTAGCATTTAGCTTGCAGTATTAATTAGTTTATTGTTTTACTTTGACAATAAAGCTTTAGGTAATCAAATTCAATCTGAGACAGAATGTAATGATAGAAAGCAAACATGGATGACATTGACCAGTTCAATGACTTTGCTGGGGAAATTACTATTAAAGCTGACAGTTCAGCTCTGACATGTAGCAAAAAACACTATGTTGTAGTCTGGGCCACAGACCACATAGGGAAATGAAAGTCTGCATCTTGAAAGTGTAATTCTGTAGTGTATGCATAGACTACGAGTTCCTGACAAATATGGTTTTAAATTCAAATCCACATGTAAACATTGCAAGTCCTAAAGGTCTTTGTTCCAGCTGTTCAAATATTTTTAAATGCTATAGGTGATCAGAAGTAAAATTAATTTCCAAACTGAAATTCACAGTTTTGAATGAAGTGAATATGTTAAAAATGAGATCTAAGTTCACATTTTCACATTCATCTCTAGCTAAATACTCTGTCTTCTCTTCTTGAAAAGAGGAAGTTAGAGAATTACATAGTTAAAGAATGGATTTAAGCAGAGAAAGTCAATGACTGTGATTGTCTTTGAAACTTTGGCTATTTTTAGGCAACACGCTTGAAGCCTCTGTTCACTGACAAATCCAATGCTTTATCCTGAGTAGTCCAGTTCAACTCTCTTTCCCCAAACACACCACGTCACTGAGACTTTCTCACTACACAGAAAGCCTGGGTGCAACACTAAAGTACATCAGCAGATTTGAGAAATCAATTTCCCTGACATCTCTGGGCCTAGTCTTGTCCTTTTTGTACTCTCTAACTCCTGGATTCTCTAGCTACACCTTCCACTGTGTGCCTTTTATGGCAAGCTTTCTGTAGCTTCTGTCTATGAATGAACACTTCAGACTTTTGGTGCAAACTCAGTCCTTCTCAACTCCAAGGCACTCAGGAAGGCTGCTCTATGGGGTGCTGCACACTCTTGGCTGAGGCCTGATGCAGGAGAGGTGCTGTGCATGAATGCTACTCATGTGCAACTTGTGGCTTTTGGAGTTCACCTCAGTCGGCATGGGACAAAATTCCCCTTCCTTCTGCTGCCATGGGGTGAGTTTAGCACCAGCTGATTGTTTTTCCTTAGGGAGGGCAGTTTGTCAGGCAGTGCTTCCTACAAATACATATTTATGTGCATATGTGTATATGTATAAATACATGTAAGATCTTGTTCATATTCTTTTGGGGTAAATGCTGCAAGCATACTGCTTTCTAAGCTTCGAGTATGGCCATTTGCCATACGCAAGGGAAATGGTATAACTTTGTTCAATAAAACAAGGAAGAATGTCGAAGATGGTCCAGAAAAATCCAGGATCTGACCCTGGTCAATATCAGATGTTTCAGAGAAAAATGCAAGGGATGCTACAGTATACATTTCTGGAATAAACTCATTAATTATACAGAATAAATCAAATGAAGCCACCACAGTTAGCATGTGAATATTAACCATGTAAGAACATAAAACATGAGTGGAGTCAGCTGTTACCACCCTGTGATGTGTGCAGTTTGAAGAGGTCAACACAGTCTCCAGCTCACTCCAGACTTCTGCTTCTCACACAGATATGTCATTTGCCTCACTATAGCAGCAGACTGCACATCCCTGTTACTAATTTAAACTGCAGGGTTGTTTGTCCCTGTGTGGTTGTAGTATAGCTAGCTGTTTACAACTGAAGCATTCATATATATATATATACTCATTCTGCTGGTCACTTATCCAATTCTTCTCTCTAATGTTTCTCAAACACAATAGTTACATCGTCTGCATTAAGTTTCTGAAACTCTGCAGAAGGGAAGTTTCTGTACACTGACAAGCAGATACCAGTGTATAATGAGCTCTAAAATGTCCATGAGCTTATCATCTAATGGACAGCTTTGTTCTAATATCCTTTAAAGAAAAAGTGATGGTATGGGGGTTCAGAAAATGAGATTTCCTTCCCAGAGGCTCAGAAATGCCCTGGTGTCGTGGTTTTTGATTTTTCCCCAGTGGTTCGTGTGGATCTGTGGGACTTTCTGTGAACTTACAATTTCACACCAGATAATGGGTACTGCCAACCAAATTTCAGTCTCTGACTGCTTGTCAGATGTGTCACTGGGCCTGACTGCCACCCCAAAGCGAACTGGTGCATTTCTGCCAGGATTCCCCTCATAATGGCTGACTGGCTTGATTTTACACTGGCCACAGTTATAGTTCATCGTAAAGAATCATGCCATCAACTATGCAGAAAGGCAGCTAAAGGGCCCTCAGTGTGGGGTCAGTCAAAGAAGGTGGTGCGTCAGTCACTGCAAACTTGCTCCACTGGACTCTTCCCCTTCCCACACCTCTCACACCTTCAGGGAGGGAAGGATAGAAGGGAGATAACCCAGATGGGTCCCTTTGATTTCCCTGGAATCTGAGGTCATTCTCTCAATTATTATCTCTGGGCACATGCCCTGACGTGACAATACTGACTTAGCTATTGTGGTTTGGGTTATATATTGCACAGTTGCACAGTTTTTGCCCTGCATGCTTCTGCCGGGGGGCTGCCAGAGAAGAAAACAAACGAGCTGCTCAGCACGTTGCTCCTGCATCTAGGCACTTAGGCATCCCTGCTGCTGAACGCATGCCATGCTAGGAAAGCACCTCTCAACCATTCAGAAGCTATATTTTTTAATTAGTAACTATGAATAATAACTTATTTTTACTGAAGAAGTTTTAAAAGCCAAATTAAAAGCGTGTGTCTGATTTAAAGAACAAAATCCCGCAAAACCTGAAAAGCATCTTTGGGAGGTCTATTTAAATATTTGGAGTCAATTCTGAGGCAAGCATCTAAATTTAGTCAAGTGATTCAAGAGTTACATTAGCCTACATGATATCAGCACTAACTTGTCTGGCAGACAGCCAAAGCTGTAGGGCCAGATTGTGAGCTGCTAGACGGAAGACTTACTTGTCTTAAGGAAAGTAATACTAGTTGCCTTTATTATTTTACATGTATATTATATGACTAAAATGTGTGGAGAAAGGATGTAGGATATAACTAGCTCCAAATGCTCTTAATTTCTGACTCATTGACACCCAGGTATTTTAAATAGTCCACAAACACCGGTGCATTTAGTTGCAAACTTCGTTTAAGGCAAGTTGGATGCTTTTACAAGTAAGAACTCTATATCACAGAAGAATTAAGAAACTTGCCCAGTATTCCTGAAAAAGTGAACATATGTTATTTGAGACGGTGGAGTTAAAGATCCCTCAAGAAATGTTTAGTCACAGCGGAAACTTCCTAAGTGACAATTCATTTATGCTTTTATTCTGAACTATCCTTCCTCCTTATCAATGAGTATTTTGCCTGGAATTGTGGACTGCTGAAATAGCTCTTTCTGATGAACAAAACCCTCCTGAAATTTGCAAAGTTTTTTAAAATCTTCTCCTGTTTACCTCATCTGTAATCAGATTGTTCAGCCTTTCTGAGACACTAGAAGTCTCAGCTCAAATGTTACATCTAGTTCTGAATCAAAAAGTCCTTTCAAAAGCAAGCAGAAAAGTTTTTCCTTATCGCAGCCCTCATCTTCTTTGCAAGATGCATCAGGAGTACCAGCGCTCATGAATGACTGCAGTGGTCCTACTCCTGGCATTTCTGTACAAGTGTGGGCGATGCTGGGATGACCTGGACATGAGGCAGAGCTGGCTCCCAGGCTCTGAAATGACTTAAAGTGCAGAGTGGGCTTTGTGGCAGGCCGCTGTGTCTACTGTTTTACCAGCCCAGTTATCTGTGGGAGAAGCCATTAGCATTTCTAATTCCAGGGCACTTTATGCAGACCCTGGGTACCTTAACCTATTACATTATTAATTTCTGTCCCAGCTTTGGACACTTTCAAATACTGGAGACTACACTGTTTTGTAATTGCTTTATTAAAAGTGCAGATGAAAATCAGTTAGATTTGCACTGCTGGCAGCAAATTAATTCCACTTAGAAGCTATTCCAGTTACCAACCCCAAATTATCCTAATCCCAGCTGGAGTGGTGCCTCAGTCAGCAATTCACCTTTTAAAACGTTTTTTTGTGTGAGTAAGTCAGAGAAAAAAGAACCTAAACGGCCTTTGTTGTGATTTTTACTCGTGCATTTCCAGTGGATCTTTTTGCTTAACATTATGATAGAGTAAGTCAGAAGCTCTGTGTGAATTGAAGTAACTACTTGGATTAAATTCACTGCCATGGAAAATGGAGGTAAATACTTGGAGTGGAGATTCAGCACTTGTCTTATGACAAATTTGGTGCAAACACTGAGAAAAGATGGTGGCTTTCCTAAATTTGTTACAGGTTTTCAACTTGGACAAGGGCAGCTGTGGCCACACTCTGATGTGAGATTCTGGATGCCTTGGTCTAGAAGAGCATTGATGAATGCTGTGAGTCAGCAGTCCAGAACAGCATGTCCAGAAACACCTCATAGTCCTCACTCTACCAGGATATTTTCCCCATTGCTCCAGGGCTACCTGTTCTTGCTGTTCTTCATGCACAGGTGAGTTATCCAGAAGCTGCACAGTCCCTGTTCTGGACTGGTCATGGAGGCTCTTTGTATAGGGAAGACCATGTGGGTCTGAGCAAGCCAAGAAATGCTGTCCTCAGTCACCAACCGTGTAGAAAGCAGCTCCATTCTTCCCTCTTCCACATGGGTAGAGTGAGGCATAGATTTCAGTTCCCTTTGATGTTTACTGGTGCTAGCTGCAGAAATGCAGAGGGGCTTAAATTTCCACTGAGACCTGAAGATACTCAGCACTATCAGAGTTATTAGAAACTTGAAAGTTGAGTCACTAATACAAGATTTTTCAGGCACATGCTCCTTTTTTTTTCACCTGTGGAGGTGAGAACAATTGAAAGAGCCAGAAGTGCAAGAGGGAGGAGGGAGAGATTCAGGGATATCGTACACCATAGCCTGTTGGAAGTCATACTCTACCAACATCAGATTGAAAGGCTTAAAATGTACTTGGAGCTTGCAGGATCTGTGTCACTCTGAGACAGGAAATTGGTACAGAAAACACCACATCACTCTTTTTATGGCTTGCATGACTTCAGCATCATAACATCTTATTCACAGAACAGGACAGTTGTAGGAGGAATAAAAAGGGGTGTGAAAGGCATAGCAGTTGGCACTTAACTGAGCAACGAACTAAGAAGTTTGCTCTCCTTGGAAGGAACCATGTATTACTGGCAAGCCTCTCCACGCTCAGAGTGGAGAGGGCCATCGGAGCTCTGCCCTGTGCAGCAGTGATAGGAGAGGGGTTTGCAATATGAATGTGCATCTGTCTGAGCTGTGCAAGAAAAAACACCCTTCAGGGAGATTCAGAGCATGAGACTCTGAACAAATATATTCAGAGTTTGTGAGCAGATTTTCATTACCCTGGAATGTGATCATTTCAATGATCTCTTGAGGTGTCTTCCAGTCCTTGAGATTCCGTGATTCTGTGATACTGTGGTTTTATTCCTGTGTTTAATGTGTTATGTTCTCTTCAGTTATTCCTTGTGTTTTTCAGTTTAGATCAGAGCTTACAATGAGGTTATTCTCAAAATGATGGTGTTATGTGATTTGGCTACTCATTTCCATATCTAATTACTCCATTTGCAACTAAATAAATAGGCTTTCTTTCTGCATGAACCTATCATATAAACTTCATAATAATTGGCAATCATGGTCTGCATGATCTTTAGAGCCCTTTGAGCTACAACAGTTAAGATAAGCCAACTTCTGGCACACCAGAGAACCATGTAGCTAGCATCTAAGTTATCTACTTTTTACTCCTCAGCCCAACTGTGTATGAACAGTTCTAATAAGAGACACTCTTTGGAACAGTCTCAAGGTCATCATTGTAACATCCTAGCAACTCATTTTAACCACCACTCTTATGTTTTCCTGTTATCATCTGGCTTACTGTGGCATTTTAAAATCACAGTTTGCTTATACACCAATACATTTTTGTGAAATAATATTTTGCAAAATGCCAAAGCTGTGTGGTTGACAAGGACCAGAAACTGAGATGTTTATTTAGGTACCTAGCTTCAGGTATTGACATTTGTCTTAATATACAAAGCTTCTGAACAGCAATTATTCTCCCCATATAATGAATCCAAACAGCAGAGAGAGCAACCTGCCTTGCTCTTATTAAAGCCCCATTTTAAAGACATTACCTGTATTTTGCTGTCATCTGTGATAGGATTCTATGTTACCCTGTCTAAACATTGATATTAGGAGGAGACAGCAGAAGATGCTGAGTATTTTCAGCTCCTTTTCATCCTTTCACCTCTCCTAAAACTATTCTTACTTTGTGGAAGAAGGAGCACATATCTGTCTTCTCTCACGTTTCTGACTGGCCCCTTTACTCCAAGCTGCAGAATAACAGATCAGGCAGATGATTTAAGGAGGCTTTACACTGCAAAGAGTATAAATTGCAAGTGTTGGAACTCCTCCCTTTATGTAAAGAAGGGCAGGAACCAAAATCTTAAGGGCAACAGGGTTTCACCCCCATTTCATTAGCATGTACCTCTTCCGGCTCCACAAGATTCCATTCTCCTGAATAGAGTTCGCTATCATTGGAAAGGAATTACTGTTGGAACCAGTTTTGTCTCTTGGAAAACCCACACATTGCAAGTGTAAGAGTTTGGGTTTTCTGGGGAAGTTGCTAGTGGCACAAGATTTTAGGGAATTCCTGTTTTTCTTACAACAGAGAGAGGATCTGAAAGTCCTCCCAAGGTCAGAATCATTCCTTGAGTGCATGAAGGCCTTTACCAATAACGGCCAGCACTGATGCTTCCCAAAGAGTCTGTTTAGGTACAGGGTCTCATTGGTCTTGGTGTGTTGACTCATGCAGAAAGGTAGATACCTTTACAAAATGCATCAGACCTTAGATGGATTAACTCAGCCCATCACTTAGGACTAACCCTATGCAGAGATGAGGATTACTGCCTACACTTCTGATTGCCTCAAATGTTTGCCTACAGGTCAGTGAGATGAATCCAGACCTAAGACATTATCAAACATGCAAACTCCACCTGGATCTCTAATTCAAGGTCTTTCCAACTCATGTCCTGGCAGTGACAAGGGAGACTGTCAAATTGCTCCTCAGCTGTACTCGCACACAGCTGATTTCCATCTCTGGTGAGACCAATATAAATCTACTGACTCTAATGGCTTAATGAAGTTGCATGAGTGTAACTGTATATATATGTGTGTGTGCATGTATATGTGTATATATATATATATCAGTATATACAGTATAAATAAAAGAAACACAGTAGTAGTCCTCTTGGTGATAGGCGGTGCAAAGGAGAACCCAATTCATTTCTCTCCTAGTTGTTTTGTAGAGGTGCACAAACGCAACAAGTGGTTACTTTTGTAATGAAATGAGGTGTCTGTGATACAGAAGATGCAATAGAACGAGACTCTCCCTCAAAATGGTAGCAGTCTTACAAAATAAGTTTCGTAACAGACTTGCCCTTTGTTAGTCCATGCACAGTGTTCCACTCAACTTACTGAGGCTGGCTGAGTTGGACTGTATTTGCCACTGTATTGAGGAAGATGCATACAATAAAATGATGGGGAATGGAAATAAAATACGTTGTTTCCTTCTGATGTGCTAATATTTATATGTAAGGCTTCCAGTTCAGTGCTCAGTATATTTCCACAATCTGCAAATCTGTATTTGAAAGAGTAACTAGAATGATAACATCCTGTTGTACCTAAAATAAAATGACTACTAAGAGGAGGTGTCATGAAATGACATTTAGTAAAAAATATTCACTCTTCCACAGCCTTGTTCCCTGCCGTGTCCTTCATGCCAGTTATTGATCCAATCTGCACTCGATGCAAAAAGCCTCTCTTTGAGCCCATGCTTTAAATGTAATAATAAAGTAGGTCATTGATTAACTGGAAGTATGACAGACAGCTCCTCCAGTCAGGTCCGGACATACTGTGAATCTTGAGGGAGAAGAGCAAGCAATGAATCAGTGATGTGAAAAGAAATAAAGCCCATGGGTTTTAGTCTTTCGGGAGGACTTCTCTCGGCAACATAGTTCACAGCATTGCCCTCGGCTATGAAAATTTACAAGAGAAGATTTTGGATTTCCAAAAAAAGCAGGAAAAGAAGAAACAAATGTGCAAGATGAAATTAACTTACCCCACTGCAGTATCTAGGGAATTTTTTATTTTGCAGGCAGTTAACTTACATGGGCTACTCCTACTCGTTCTCTATGTTTAAATATAATATATATAATTAAGCACTATATAATTAAGCAGTTTTACATGCACTGGTTTCCACTGCTCTGTCTTCTGGCAGTGCTTCTTTAAGAGTGCTTATCCCCAGGTCTGCTCCATGGCTGCCCCATCTGTCCTGGCCTCCAAGCAAAGTAGCTGTTAGCAGGAGATCGTGTGAATTGGCACACCCCAAGGAAGCCTCAGGTTGCTCAGCCTCAGTAGCACTATGCAGGATAGTCCTGCAAGCAGTTCATCCTACGCACCTCATTGTCCCAATCTACCCATTGCCCACAGGCAGCACAAGCATCCTTTTACTCTGTTTTCCCATGCCCTTGCACTTTCCAATCAAAACTTGCAGCACACACAAGCCTTTCATTACCTGGTTTGCACTGTTAGTAACATCTATGGAAGGATGGGTGCTCATACCACAAAACAATTCCCTGTCAGACTCACTGGGAAAAGAACAAAGATGTGGCTTTGACTGAGCCAGAGCTAGCCTTATACTGACCATGCTGACTAGCCAGGATTCCCTTTTCCCCTGCCCATGCTGAGGTTTTTTTCACTCCAAAATTGCTCACCATGTACCATGATTGGCATTGCTAAATGTCAAATCTGCTCATCAAGCATTCCAGAGAGTAGGACAGCGCAGGCTCAACAATACCCAGTAGCTTTTACATGCATGTGTTTTGATGCATTTTTTTCCTAAGCATGTAAAATTTGCAATTTCTACTGCTGCCTCCTCAGTGCCTCCCACTTTCCCAATCAGTAAAAGCTAGCCCAGCCACTTGATTTATTTTTTTTTCCAGACACTAGCACTGCTCACAGTCAGTCTACATAAATAAATTGATGTGTAAAAAGAGCAAATGAAACAACTGGCATTTATTTAGCTACTTCTGATTTACAGCTATGCTCTAAGGATCTCATTGTCACTTATTCACCTCTAGCCTTTCTTTCTCGTGTCCACATCTCCAGTGTCTTGACAGCTCCAGCCCTCTACTCTTCCCATAGCTGCAGTAGCCTGAGCTATGCAGTGGCTAAGTTCATAGGTTTGAGGGGGAAAGTTATGCAAGCAAATTAACTCAGGTGGCATCAACTAGTTTTAAGTCAAATCTATGATGTTTATTTTTATCAGAATTACACTACTGTATGTACATGCACACAGTCAGCAAATACACATCTAGACCTGTAAAATACTGTCAGATTCCCCACTGTCCTGCATTTTGTACAATCATTGTATTTGTGTAAAAGAAGTGATATTGAATGCTGCTGGAGTATAAGGGTTGCTGTCAATGAACAAAATCAGTTTGATTCTGTTGTACTTCATCTTACTTTTAGAAAGTTTATTGATTTTTTTGTCAAGCAAGTAGGAAAACTAAAGGATGCTGAATAATAATTTAACATATGCTCGTTTGTTAAAAGTTATTTTATGTAACAAATTAACTAATGAAACAAAATAGCCAAATCTTTTTCTCCAGAGCTTCCTTTCCTTTCCCTTTCCTTTCCTCCTTTCCTTTCCTTTCCTTTCTTTTGCTTTCCTTTCCTTTCCTTTCCTGTCCTTTTCTTTCGTTTCCTTTCCTTTGCTTGCCTTTCCTTTCCTGTCCTTTCCTTTCCTTTCCTTTCTTTTGCTTTCCTTTCCTTTCCTTTCCTCTTCTGTTCATTCTCCCCCTCTTCTTACTTGAAATATCAGCACTTGTACCTGATCTTGACATCTAATTTATCAAAGCTGGAAAACATTGCAGAAGATCTGCATGGAAGAACTGAATGTTTGATATTATCAGCAAGTCTTAGCTAATGATTGCCTAAATGCTACAGGCATAAAAAATGATGCTCTAAATTGCATTAAATGAATCAGCATACTGGAAAATTACCAAGATTACTCAGCAATTTCATCTTAGGAAATGTGCCTGATGCTAGAATAGAAAAAGCCTTTACTAGCCTCCTTCTAGCAAGAATACTGAAGGACCACATACTTCCTCAGATGAGTTAATCCACTGCCTATTTAGACAGAAAGTGATATCCTAAGTGCATTCAGGAATGACTTAAATTAGAAAACCACTACAGGGTCTATACAAAAGGTCTCAAGGTGGCTGAGATACTGAAATGCTATTTTGGATACCTATTCAATGGCTGAAGAGCAGCCCTAACCCCAAGATATACCAAAGACCTGGACATAAACACAGCCCATCCTTCTAGGCAGCCTGAATGGGAGTACTCAGGAGCTTCCACTGCCCAGCAGGTGAGATGCTGAGCAGGGACAGTAGCTCTTTCACGTGACTCAGGAATTTGCTCTTAAATGCACCTGAAAGCATATAAGAGCAGAAAGAAGGTAAATATACCTGTGGTTTTCCCTCTTGTAAGACTGCTCACTGGATTACTCATGAGGTTTCCATCTCTGTAGGTGTGACTGGAATTTTTTTTGTGAACTTGAGTTTTGAGGTTTCTCCTAGGAGAACTTGTGGTGAAACAAAAGGAAATTCCATGCACCTCTTCTAGGATGAGCTGGAAGAGGAATCCTCCCTCAAAGGTACCTCAAGAATGATTGTTTGTTACCTCATCTAATGTGGATCACTATTAAATCACCCTTGACAAATCCTTTGTTCTGAATCTATTATATGGTTACCAGAATGGATTTCCTCTACTCATAGCAAGTTTGGAAACAAACTCCCCTAAAATTACAGAAAATGTTAATTTCAATAGCTCATAGACAGCATAAGGAAATGTTGAATTTCCTCATTTTTGATAGTTTACACTCGTGTTCTGTCAACTCACTTGAATCGTAACACTGAAGAAAGTGCAATGTCTCAGAAGACTGAGTGTTGTTTCCAGCAACATTTGATAACGAGTTTACTAAAATGGACACTATCATTTTGTATAAAATACAGCTTAAAGTATGCAAAGCATATTGAATATTGACTTTCTGTGGAAAGACTACATACTGAGAATATAATCTGAGAAGGTAAGTATGTATATGTACCTAAGTGTATATTGCATATATATATATATACACATCTCTACAATAATTGTGGGTTTAATTTTGGTTTGGTTTTTTTTTCTCTACAGAAAACATTTTTCCACTGTCTCTAACAGCAATGTCCTACAAGATTTGACTTTGAGTAAAATATTTTAAGTAAAAGTGTTAATGAATAGTATTATTGAGTGAATATGGTTGAAGAAAGTATTTCTGATTTTGTGTGCATTTTTTGCAACATGCTAGCTATTATTAACAGATACGTTGCTAAGTGAATGTATTTACAACTTGAGTTAAGTGCTGAAATCTTTGAGCTGTGTGTGGGGAGTTGGCAAGCCTGATAGTCTAGTAAGTAAACAGTGCTGATGTTTGGTAAATGCAGCTTTGAATTTGTCCTTGACTGGAAGCCCAAATCCAGCATTAAGGTGCCTCTGACACTCATAGAACACTTTGCTGTCAGAGGTTCTTGCAAAACTTTCAAGGGGCTTATGCCTTTCTGCAAGATGTGCCTAAGGTTACCTATCTTAATGACATCAGTTCACTCCTCAGCTCAATAAAATAAATAAAACTGATCTTTCTCATCTAGCCAAAGGGCCAAATCTTGTAAGCAAGTTCCAACTATGGTTAATGCCTTTAAAAAAAGAGGCAGAGGCAAGAGCACTGGCAAGTGTACCCTCCTTTACTCAGTTTTAGAAGTTAATATATAATCCACAGAATAAAAAAAAAAAAAATAGACATAGCAATAGCAAACAAAGGGCAATATTAGTTCCCTGAAAATACTAAGTAGGTGATACAGACAGAAGTCAACTGGGAAATGAATTATTTAGTAAATCAAAACATAATAATTAGGAGTAAATCCAGGAAACTTCCTCCCCTTGAGACTATTGAGAGAAAAAATTCAGAATGTATTTGCCAAGCTATTGGGAGTATGGGAAACAAGTCTGCAGCCTAAAATAAGACGTTAAGCCATTTCTATTTACACAGATTTAACATATCTGATAGAAGCAGGGCCTCTGTTTTGTAACTAGATTAGCTGAGGTGTATTTGTCTGCATCTGTGTGGCACTGCTGCAAGAAGTGGGCTCTGAGTGGATGACTAATCATGGCAAAGGAATTGATTTCCAAGCTGGGTTGTGAGGTGGTCAGTCAGCCAAACAGCTGTGGACATACATACATGCTCATGAGCAATCCTAGTCCATTCACTAAGTCATAAGCACAGCCATATTACTTGTGAAATTTCCCTAATCTTTCACAAGAAGAAAAAGTTAATATTAGAGTTCTCAAAATTAATACCAGAAGGAATGAAAAATGTATTTCCTATGTAGCTGTACATTTACATTTGCTGGGTAATTATATATCATATATGGAATGACAGGCTGGAAGAAAACGCAGTCTGTTTCCTAGAAAAATGAAATATAGATTATACAATTTAACTTTCCCATGGAAATTTAGTGGCAGAAGAGAAAGCAGGAATAGTTTCAGCCTTACAAACGCTCACCTACTTTGCATTCACAGTCTTTCAACAAGATACCACATTTTAAAAGTCCTTCAGAATAAAATTTACACATTTTGTTTATTGCAGAGTTGGTGATGTCAGCTAAATAACTTCATTTGTCATAGCATCTTATTATCCACTTGAAATCTTGAGTAATGGAAACAATTTTGGAAGAGAGGAAAAGAAACTCCTCATGTTTTAACCAAGTAATCAGAAATCTACCCGGAAAGTAGATGTTTCTCGTCTTTTTGTTCGTCAGTGTAATACAATTATGTAAATGATTTTATTTACATCCTTAGGCTTTCCTAACAGCTTTTCATATTTGTGTTAGCTTTGCTTAATGAAAGCACCAAAATGGGATTTTTTTTTTAACCTCACATGTTGAGCTGAGAACACCTACAATATTTTAGGAAAGCTGGGGCTGTCATTAATGTCATCTAGACAAAGAGCAGGAGGATGGCATTATTTTGTTACTGTGAAATCTTTCTAAATGTACCTTGCAGATTCATATAACCGTAGGATGGTATGTCTGCTGATGACTCATGCTGACTCACCCACCAAGCCAGAATTTACTGAGCCTTCTTCTATGCCCACACACAGTGATATGATTTCCAGTCTGAGTGAATTCTTTAAAATTTAATTTAGTAGGCTTTAACTACAGAGACAGATACACTTCTTCAATGGTTACCTTAATTTGTATTTATATATTATTAAATGTGTGTTCAGATTATGTTTTGCAGAATCCTTTGAAAGCAATTTTTAAAATAATGTGGATAAGCAGAACTGTACTTTCAAAATATGAAAGTCTGTCTGAAAACACCACAGGTATATAGAAGCAGTGATAATTTACTGATGTTATGGACCTAAAGGCCTAACACATAATCATTGCCTTTTTGCTATGGCTTTGGCAGCATTGTGTGTGGGCCTCAACTTCAGTAAGTCCCTAGGCTTAGGCAATGAATAATTAATAAAAAGATAAATTGACCTGATTGGGGGGGTGGGGTGGTGGTAGTGGTGGTAGTTGAGAGTGAAAATCATCTATTACCCCACTGAAGTCAACAGAATTAAATAGTATAGAACTAGGTGTAAAAGCAATTATTTAAATGCTACTACAAATATCTTCAGAGCAATTATGCTTTTTCTGAAATAAAGAAGAACTCTATGGTAGGCTTTAATGGGAACAGGATTGGTCCAATTATTTGTCTGTCCAAGTTCTGGTTAAAATCTGATGAGATGTAGCAGCCTGAAAAGTAATTTTTGTTGTAACAGTACAAGCTACAGTTACTGAAGAGACAAATGCCACTGAAATTCTCTCTTGGAACCAAATAAATGCTTCTCTTCAATCCTGATCTCTTTGATACAGAATTGAGAATTTGTTAAATCAGGATTTATGATAGTCTCACCCTCACTCCAGGATCCTTCCCTTTCCACACGAAGACTAAGGGAGAGGAAAAAAAATATTTTGCTTGGACTATTCCTGCATTATTTTCTTTTTAAACTCTTCTGACAAGTGAATAATGAATGTTCAAGCAACAGAAAATGAGATGCATGTATCTTCCTCCAAAAGAAACACAATTAAATGCTTCAGTAAATGGATGAAGGTCTCTAGATTTTTCTCTACCATTCCAATATTCTGAAAGAACAGTTGGTGCCTCCAAGCCACATACCCTTCCATCTTTCTCCACAATTTATGTAATTTCTCAAAAGTACGTCAGCTTTGACAGTGTTTTGGGGCTGTGTGTTTTACTTGTCTTGCTCCTGCAGTCAGTCAGGCATGATTCGTAATCTGCATAAGTTCATCTACGATTCTGTCTTCTCATCTCTGGGATTCACTAAATTGCCCTGTGTTCTAAACCTGAAAGTGCTGGATGAATGGACATTTCATCCCCTGTGGTTTCTGCTTCGTTTACTTCCTTGTACTTAGGGTATATAGTCCTTTGTTTTGCTTTTGGAAAACAAAAATCACAGACTAAGTCTTTAGTCACACCTTCCTGCCTGAACCATTGTTCACACAGGGCTTTCTTGTAATTCTGTTACTAGAATTCATATGTTGCTGGTTTTGTGGTTTGAGTTAAATGTGCTTGAAAATAGAATATGATGGCTTCTTGTTACTTCAACCCTCAGTTGTCATTAAGATTCTGTATGTAACGGGGTATGATACAAACAGAACTCCACAGCTGTATGACAAGGTTTGAATAGAAGTTGAAATACGTGTTTCTACCCCAGTCCTTGTATGTTCTTCCATTTGCTATAGCACTGCCAGTCACAGTCTACATTTTATCTGAGACCATCTATGATTTCTATCAATCAGGCATGAACAAAGGACTCTGCTTTGCTGAACTTCTGCCAGATGCTCCATAGTAGAGAAGCCCACTATTGAGGTGCTAAAACCTTCCTCTAGTGACAAGAGGCGGCCATATACTGCAGTCCAACTTTTGCTGCAGGACACAGCAATTTCTTGAAAGTGCCATAAAATTACTGTATATATACAACAGGTTGCTTGTAGCAAGATTCCCATCTTGAAGAGATGAGTGTTCAAGTAATACAGAAGCTGAGAGTAGATTAGTATTGCCAACTTATGAAGACAGCTTACTGTCAGTTTCCTTCTTTCCAAGAGGTGCCACAGACTTGTGATCAGAAAAGAGTGATTACTGAATTGTTCTGACAGTATCTCATTTCTAAAAGCCCTCTTTCTAAAGGGGGTCTGGTCCACATTTTATTGCTGGGAAAGGCAAGGGCCTCTGGAAGGAATGGTGGTAAGATGCAGTCTATTGCCACTACCAGAGCAAGTCATCTTGCCTACAATCTATTCCAGAGAGCCACAAAGTAAATAAGTAAACCTAGAAGTCAGAGCCACTGGAGATTGAAAGCCCCTGCTCTTTTTGATATCTTTGTGAATTCTATATCTTCCTTTCTTTTATTCCAGATTTGCAAAAAAAAAAAACCAGTAACAATCATATAACAGTGACATGCCAGTAATTGGAAAAAGTAACTTTCTTTTCAAGTAGTGAAAATTCAAAGACCTGTCGAGGAATGCAAATAAGCAGTTTATGGTGCTTCAGATAACATGGGCCTATCTTAGACAAATATACATGATTGTAAAGCCATATACCCAACAGTCCTTCTCTAGATGAATAAACTTACACCGAGGTTTTCTGTATCTCTGTAGCTTGTACACTGCTGGCATACAGTTTCAAGTACTCTACTGTGATACAATGGTGCCAGCAGTGTGCTTGGCAGTGTTCATCCACTTTACACTTATTAGACTTGAGCTCTTGGAGCAATTTTTCTCTTTTTTTTTTTTTTCCCCTCCAAACAGTTTATGAACTGCTGAGCTTGTTACCATTGAAGAGGTTTGCACAGTAGTGCTCTCCAGTGTCTGCTGTCATCCTTTCTTTTCCAAATTTCAGAATTTTGCTGTTCTTAAACCATTTTGCCATGTAATCTAATATTTGTATTTCTCAAATCTTTTTTTCTAGATGTAAGATACTCACTTGGTTTATTCTGGCAGTCATACACTCAGTGGTTCCCTGTGGCACTCTCGCTTGGCTGTCTTGGATTTCCACTTCTTTTGCCTCATCCTTCCTTCTCTGCAATATGTTGCATCCTCAGTAGTGCTAGAGCACTATGTAACCTCCAAACAATTTAATGTCAGTTGGGCACCTGCAATTCTGTTCATCAAATGACCCACTGGAAAGATTCTTCTCCCCACAGTGTAACATTGACTCGTGCTATTTGTTAAGAAATGTCTTGTTTTTTCAAATGTCTTCCAAACTGTGAGTACCTTAAAGGAGTATATGTGGCAACTCATTTATGTGGGCTTGATGCTTCTTCAGAAATGACGTGCCTTGCGATTGCCACAGTTACTTGAAATCAGTATTATTACCAGGTAAAGGTAAATAAGGAAAAAAAAAAAGATTATACGAGCAAAGCAAAGTTTAAATCCCTGATTACAAAATGGAAAGAAACTTAAGCACACAAAGTAAGAAACAAGAAAATCAAATTTCACTGTGTACCTGGTTCTGGCAGTTGGTCACAGCCTGCTTCTGAGAGCCAAGGAGCCAGTCCAACCACATCTAGGGTGGGTTTTTGCCATCCTCTGCCCAAAGTATGAAGAACTTCCTTACTGCAAGGGAGGGTAAACCTCAAAACATTTCTTTGGACCATCTCCCTTCCCTTGTTTCCTTCAATTAATGGAAAAATCTAATACATTGAATGACAGTTTTGACCAATCTGTGCTATTTAGATTAATGCAAATTAAATCTGTTTATACTTGTCTCAAACTGAATCACCTCTGATACAGAGGTGATCCTTTGACACATAGATTTCCAATCTTGGTTTTACCTTCCTGCTTAGAAAGTCAGTTGAATTATAATTTGATTTAGGTCTTCATTTCTCAGACAGCATAACTTGTGAACATTTTTTTCATGAATTTTTAAGAACTTATAAAACTACATGTAATAAAACCATCAACCGTAGATCAGACCATAACTTGCAGCTTGTGAAAAATGGATTACTTTATTCATAGGGTTCACACAAGAGATGTCACTAATAATGATGATCATTTTAGGGTTTGGAGCATTTTCTCAAATAATTTTTATTCCTCTTACTTCCTCACTGTATCATATCATAGTCATTTCCAGCTCTAATTCCTTTAGCCATAGTTAATTATAGATATCCCAGAAGTTTCTCTCAATTGTTATTAATTCCAGAGTTTCTTGATAGTGAGCAAGCTAATCAGAGGTCTTCTGCGTGCCCTTTCAGAAATACTGCTTTTAAAATTTCAAGTCCTACCATCAAGACTTTGTTGGTTTTGTTTAATTTTTATACTGCAGAGTGTAAAATTCCTGAAATTGCTTATTTCTCCCAAGTTCAGCATTTGTATTTGAAATCTGATGTCCTCCTGTCACTAGCTTTAGATTATCTCTGAAATTAGAATATCTTTCCTAATAAATTGAAATACACTTATTTACTTGGGTAAGAGGCAGCTTGTTAAATAACACATGCCTTACACATGTCACTGACTGTAGTCTTCCCGTTGGCAAAAAGGACCTTTGCAACATGCTCATTCTACCTGGCAGTTCTTTGGTGGAGTGTGGGAATAGAGTTCATAACATTCATTGTGCAGAGAGACAACATGCTTACTCTTATTTTATATTTTCTCTTTGATAACTGCAACTACTAATTTATTTTTGTGTTTCGAAATGCCACTAGATTTTATTTTTTCCTTTTAGGGGATCGGTCTTCTGCTTCTTATCTGGCTTGTGTTTGTACTGAGATCAGTGGCACTTCGACTTCAGCAGAGCTGAAATCCAAAGGCTGTGATCATGATGCTTGTTTCCTTTTGCTGAAACAGGAGGGAGTCAGAGCACTCGGTACCTCAAAGAAAGTACACAGCTATTGTTATGGTTGGCATATTTTGATCGTCTCATTTTCTCTTTGATACTGATGTACAGTAAAGTGTGAACATTATCTTTAAGCTGCAATCTGATCTTACTGAGCTTTAAGTGCAGAGAAGGGCAGTGGATTTTCTCTTCAGTAACAACACAAACAGCAGGAGCTCTGGAAATTGTAGTAGCAACAGCAGCTTCTGTTGTGACAGTTCTCCCGTAGGTCACCATGGTGAGAATGTATCCAAGTGTTTTGCAGTTTTCTTTTTTTTTCCTGCTCAGACACTAATATAATTTCTAGAAGCTAGAAGAACAGCTTATATAAATTAATATCCTTGTCATGAATAATCTCCATGTGGACATACTAGTAAGAAATACACTCATTTTCTTTTTTAGGAAGGATTTAGTAACTAGGCAAGGCAGAATTTAACAAAACTTTCGAAACTAAATACAACATATTTACCTTAAACCCCCTGTTCTCTTTGTTAATAGGGGAAAAGAAACCCCAAACACTGTTAATGGAATAAAAGCCCCTCCACCTTAATAAATAACAATGTGGAACCTGGCCTGCCTGCTGTTCTGCTTTTCTTGGAGAAGATTAATTACATGCTGCTTTAATTTAACATTGAAAATCTTAATTTTTGAACTGTGGATATTGCAAGACAAGGCAGGGGACGTACCAGGATTTAGCATGTACATTTAGCCACTTAGCATTGGCTTAGACCTCAAAATTAAAATGGCCACAATATCATAAAGTATCTGATATAGGCTATTTAGATAATCAGGGACAGCACCTATCAAACCACCCTACAGAAATGCAGAAAAGTAGGATTTACCTCTCATTGACAGTAACTTAGTGAGGGACTCCACTGGGAGTCAGTGTTATCCCTCTTGCCAATCCTGGTTATTGGCTTTACCTCCCAACAAGCTGGTATGCAGCCTGCTCATCCTGCAGGGTGGGCTTGCTATTGGTGATTGTTTTAACTGAGTCACGCCCAAGAGCCTCCATTAGCAAGTTCACAACCAGTAATGTCTCCGATTCTAGGCTGCTGAGCCACTTCTTATGCGGTTGTGCACCACTGAGATGGATAAGAGAGAGCACTGCTTATATGTGATAGGATTGTAGAGAAACAAAGGCCCTTCCTTTGCTGTGGGTTTACTTTTCTTGCCACCATTCCTTTCTACTTAAGCTAGTAGTCAGCGGTTGCATGCACCTGTAAATACTCAACAGCCCCTGATGCACTTCAGCCCTTTGGGAAAAAGTTCAGTGACCTACGGTACATATATGAAGTTACGTTCAGAAGAAGACATTTTTACCCCTCAGACTTAAAAAATAGATAGATAGATAGATAGATAGATAGATAGATATCTTCTCAAGGATCACTTTGTTCATCATTAAAATTTCAAGCGTATGTTAGGGCAACCAATTCACACTGTGCACAGTTTGGTTGTTGGTGTTTTTCCCCTCAGAAGGATGAGTCACATCCATTCGAGTTTAACAGCTAGTCTGATCTTAACAGAATGCCCTCTTAACAGAAACATCGTGGAACAATACAAACCACTCACATAGATCAGATTGCTTCTGCCTGATGTGTTGCCCCAGTCTAGGCAGCTTTTTACCCATGGGCAGATGATAACTGCGTGTGCTTACAAGCCCTCTTTCTTACTAGGGCTCTCAAGCTGTTGCTTCTCCCCTAACGACAGAGAGAAAAAATATATGATGGTGAATATGTATGGGGGAAAGCATTTTTTAAGTGTTGGTGATTTTCTGAAGCAACCATCTCCGCTCTTCCAGGCAATTACTTCTTGTAGTTACAGTAAGGAAGGGTAAAATAGTAAATTAACAGTAATGACGATATGAAACAGGAAAATATCACAAAGATTAAGTAGGAAGCTGTTAACTTGTTGTCATTAGATTACTATTAGAGACATGCTTAGGACAGAAGCGGCCAGGAAAACACAAGCAATGGAATTGCATCAACAGTAATATAACTCAGCTAGTAGCTAAATATTTCAATGATAATCTCTTCAGTTTTTTAGGTTCTTTTTATCTTTTTGAATCTTGCACTTATAGATGAATTTTTATTAGAATGGTCTGTACTATATAACACTGTATTTATACAGCATTTGAAAGATGATTGAAAACTGAGAGGATGCTATTGCCAGAAGTCATCTATTATACAGAGCCTAAAACCAAGCTTGCTAGCCAGACTTGATTGACGTCTTCAAAAACATAATGTTAAAAGATAGTAAGAATATAATTACTGTTGATTATGCTTAAGCTTTTGAACACTTTTAAAGTACTTTTAGCTCTCTTAAAATACTTCAGGCAAAGAGTAGAAAAAAGTAATCTGAAGTCCACATACTGAGGAACAAACCAGGGCAGAAACAATGATGAAGACACATTAGAGATGATGGGTTAGAGTAGTCTAAGCAAAAATCCATGCTCTAATATGAAAGTAAAATGTTCTGCAAGTTTTTAGACTGCAGGAGACATCTCACCAAGAAGTTAACAAAACTAACACTTCTAGTCTGTCTCCCATGCTACGTATGACACTGCATTCAGTTTTGAGCTTCCCAGCAGCACAGAGGAAAAGTGTGAACATACGCTCACAAGTGACTGGGTTACCAAGGCAAATTATTGCTTATCAGCTGGGATGCTATAGCAGCATATAGTAGCTTAAACCAACACATTTTACTTCAGTAGCTGGATGAGCTGTGAGCATGCACAGAGGCAGTTATTACAGCTTGTCTGTGGAGTAGTAACTTATTAAGCCATGCTAGGTCATGGCTTAATTACAAACTGGCTTGACAGCCTGTGGCTGTTTGTCCCTACCCAATTTAACAACATGAACAAAGCTCAAATGAAGGCAACAGAAATAATAATGGCACACTGATCCCTTCAGTTTGTTACATCTGAAAGCCAGCTCATGGCTGCCTGTGTAGAGCTCTGAATAAGTACTGCCACACTGTCAATTAAATGACTCTGTGAAGGTACTTAACCTGTTGCTCAGCCATGCTTAAGATTGCAGTTGTCATTCTAATGCTGAAACTGAATGGTATTTCATATCATGCTGTGATAAACTAGAATATTCTGTCCTTTTTCATCTTTTTTTTTTTTTTTTTTGAGTGATAAACTCTCAGCTGCTAAAAGAAATTTCTGATATTAATCCCTAAAGGTCTTGCTTTTATACTCTTGAAGTTAACTGCATTTCTCTTTCTTTACCAGTTTAATTCATGGTTTCCTAGTCCTATATGTTGGTACCTCCAAGCACTGGATCTTTTATGAATTTATTTCCCACTACCTTCTTGTGTCAGTATCGTTAAAGAAAATATATAATAGGTCTAAACCCAAAACTCATCTTGGGTGTGGGGGATGTGAGGAATGGGTAGGAAAGAGAACAACATTTACTCAGATACTCCAGCTCTGATCAGAAGATTTTTCTTTACTCTGTACGGATAGCCTATCATCTTCATTAGTCTCTGGTAGTGCTCTGCTAGTTCCTATCTTCTCTTGCTTTACCTACAAGTTGAATGATATTATCAAAGACAGATACTAGGTTAATCCGGTAATGTCCACCTTTTGTAAACAAATACTACTTTCTCATTTCCTGCTATACTTATTTTTAAAAGCGTGCTATGAGACAAGTGATTTTGTTTGACACTGCTTTCTGACTTCTGGAATGGACATTATCTGTTCTTTCTACCTAGAGATGGTAGACTGTGTTTTATTTTCATCTTATATGTGATACTAGTAATTTCCTTTCCTTCCTAGCTATTAGCCATCCTGCCCTCTAACCCCATGTTTGACATCACCATTGTTACTGAAAATTGAGACAAAATATACATCTAGTTTTAAAATCTAATCAGATGTAGACTACCTTTGAACCTTGCTCCTTCCTCACTAGAAAGCAACATTACTTCTCTCCAGTCACAGCTGGATAATGTCTTGCTGGTTTTCTGGATATCATATGCAAGGTCTAAATTAACATGATTTTCCATCTAAATTCTTCTTTCATTCTCACACATATTGACATTTGAGATCTTTCCTGAACCAGATCTTCTTTTTTGCCGTGTTTTGTTATATGCTCTCTTCTTATAATTCTTTCCTCTCTTGATGCCACTTCTACTTATGCCTTGAAGCCTTACCTGTAAAACTTTTTGCCTTATGTGAGATACAGAATCTCAAGGGAATTAGCAATTTCAGTTTGAAGATACCTAAGTCTTCTTCCACATTCAATTTTCTATTTTCATTATACAAGCTGATTTTATTGCTAAGTCCCTTTACCACAGTTTGTCTTTCTGAAATTGAGAATATTCTACTTTCTTTCACGCCTAACTTTCATCACAAAACTTATGATCACCTACTCCAGTGTTATTGTTTACAGTCAGGCCTTTGAGGGCATATTCTTGAATCATCCAAAAGCTTTACTTCTTACAGGCTCAGTGACAGTTTGGAGGAGGAATTCATTGAGTAGCACAGTCCAGAAGGTCTGGCCCCAATTATGAGTAGCATGTGTTCCCAACCTATTAACTGTGAATTTGAATAAACTGGTTATTTGTAACCAAGTGTTGTTATCTCTGTAATAATACGGAATTTTCTAGATACCTCCAAAACTTCCACTCAGGGGTCTGTAACCATCTTGCAGCGCTTTCCTCTCAATACATTCTGTAACCATCTTTTAAAAAAAGAAATTGTAACTAGATTATGAGCTGTTTCATTTGCAAAATATTGTTTCCTTAACATGGAATGCTACTACCCATGTTTATTTTCACTTCTGTGTTTCCTCAGTTGCAAATCCCCCCTAATCCACATGTTCCAGACAGGAATTTCACAAGTTTTCTTTTATCACAAGGTGGGTATATCGAACTGTTTTGCGAAATTTCTTTTTTTTTTTCTTTTCTAGCATTTTAGGAAAAAGAAAAAAAAAAAACCAAATCAAACTCAAACAACATATATACCCACTATTTATTTATTTCATTTTGACATATTAAAATTCCTTGGGTTTTTCCTTTGTCTGTGTTTGTGCCTTTTTCTCTGCTGCTCATCCCATATTCTTCCTATCCCCCATTGCTGTATTAACATTTAATCTTCCTCTTGTCGAGCAAAACCAAGGAGAAATATGGCACAAACCTTTCAAAATTTTCTCTGCACATTTCTTAATATGAAGAAGACCTTATTATCTGTGGTGATTTCCTTCCTATCTTCACAGATGGTGTAATCTAGAAGTGGTATACAGGGAAGTGGTGAACTTAACTACTGTTGTTTAGTGAATTAATTTCCATGGGAAGTTACTCAGCTGAAAATGAAAGAGCTTATTTGCTTTGCACATTAAAAAATATTCACGCACCATGAATATTCTCAGTGTCTGAGAATGCTTTCTTGTGAAACTAGAGCAGTTGCCACTTGTGGTCAAACCAGCGTGAAGGACAGTTAAAACACTAGATGGATACATGCTTCAGATGAGAAAGAAACTTTTTCAAGAAATAAGGCAAAAGTGAAGATAACGTTGTGAAAACGTTGTCAGATCGAGAGTAGCTTCCCAAAGTTACTGATATTTTGTCAAGATCTGTTTTGCAGCTTATTCATGTGAACATAAAACAACTTTAATTATTGAAATTCATCAACAGCTACTCCTAAAAAGGCAAATCTGTTCACCAATAACAGTAACATATAAAAAAATTGGAGTTTTAAAATCTCTTCATGGTAAGAATTCACTTTCATTCCTCTTAAGTGCAGGATCAAGTGAAGTTGTTTGCAAATTACTCTTATCCTGTACAATGTTTCCCTTTTGTTGGTTAACATTTCTATAGTTCCTAGCCATTTTCAACACCACTTAAGAATCAGATGGACATTGCATGTATTAACAAATGCACACATTTTCCAGCACGCACACGTTACCATTGATACAAGAGATATGTGTTCTCACAAATATCCTGCTTTAGTAATCTTACACAAAGCTTAGCTGGGTCCAGCCACAAAAAGGCACAAATCCTTGGATTAGCTATTAACTCTACATTGCCACATATGACCATTATTTCACCTACTTATTACTTCACCCACCGTCCCTCCTGCCTGTCACTGTGCTACTTGCCTCTTGCCACACACAGCTCTTGAGCAATGCCAGCGTTTAGTTTTAGCCCACATAAACCAGACAGATATGCACATTTTTCTACTCGTTAGGAATGTGCTGTTTATGCTGGGTTAAGGACTTGTGTGCATGGTGTAGATTTTTAGTTAATTGCTGACATTTAAGCAGGTCACATCTGAGAAGCAATAGGGGATATGATCTAGTACATGACAGATAATATAGGACAATATTTATTATTTTGGGAAGTAAATTCTGTAAAGGTTGTACTGGTAATGAGGTGATATGATAAGAAAGCTTTTCATTTTTTTTATTTGTTATAAAATGGTACATGCAGTTAGAGCTGAAGGTGAAACAAAGGGGATAAGAAAAAAAGCATCAAACGTAGAAGCAAGGAGAAAAGCAGAATGAGAAGGTTTGAATGACAACTGATACTTGTGATTTCCTCCAGTATTTTGGTACATTTTTGTTTTAGTAGTCACTGTGGGAAGAATAGCTGATACAGTAGATTACTTGCAAGAGTCAGTAGCAGTTGAGAGTATCTTGATCACACTGAGCAGAATTATCTAATGCTACCTATGGTATCTCTCTGGCAGGTGGCCATGAAGCAAAGTACAGGGTATAAACAGAGACCTGAAAAAATTACAGCCCATTTCTGTACCTGCTGAAATCTATGCAAGATTTACCATTGAAGAGTGTCAGTTTCTCAAAAAAAAAATTCCTGGTGAATCACTTGAAATAGTTGATTTTGCAAAAGTTGAAGAAGTATTCAGGCTGAATGAACTTAACATTCATCAACCTGAAGATGTAGCATTTTTTTACCCAAATTTGTCATCTCTTTAATAATACACTAGTTGTGTTTAAATGACTATGAGATATAAGCCTGAGGAAAGGCAAAATAAATAAATAAATAAAAATCCCTAGCTAAGTATCCCGAGTCTCAGATCACGTGGACACTGCAAAGTTAACTAGCTTGATTGGCAACCAGGTCTGGGGACTCAAATTAGCTCGTGTATGAGCAAGTTTTCTATGACAGGAGGCTAACCACAGTCTTAGTGTTCTGGCCGTTTCTGAACTTGCTCACGAATGCCTGTGCTGAGGCAACCTAGGTTTCACTCTCAATCAACTCTATCAGCTCGCAAAATGCTGTGGAAAGCAGGAATGTCATGCTAGAGTGACCTTTTCCATCTTCTCACTGTGGAGCTGATGCACTTGAACCCACACAAAGCAGAGCTTCAGCTCTTAAGAGTTGCAGTTGCATCAGTTATCTGAGCTCAAAGTGCCTCCAGAGCTCAGTGCAAGGATTTTCTAATCTGAGCGCTACTGCTGACCTTAGAGCTAAAAGCTGTGTAGTATTTTCTGTACTGCAGACACAACCCTGACGAACCCGGGAAAATAATCCCATAGCGTGCCTCTGTCAGAGACTGGGAGAGAACGCCAACTCTAGAAGGCAAAGCTCCTGCTTTTGTCAGGGCCAGGTCCTTTGCAAACACTCCAGTGAAGACAGATGGATAAACAAGCACGCTACGTAAGCTTGTTTTGTTCACTCCTGCTGATGTATATACTATTGGCAGAGGAAACAGCTCAGTGCAAGCAGCCATCAGCACACTACCGTGTGGGAATCCATCTGCCCTTTGCATGGGTGGCCCACGAAACTTCAGGCACCTGGGACTGTAGGACAGGGACATCACTTTTACACGCCCCTGAGTTCCTTCCCAAACGAACGTTTATTTGTCGTCGGGAAGGGTAGGTGAGCCCACGCAGGGAGTTCACTGTGGCCTCCCCGGGGGAAGGCTCTTGCTGCAAGTCGGAGAAGCCGGCGGCTGAGAGCAGCTGCCCATTCCGGCGCTGGCGGCGTGTCCCGGACCGCCGTTACCCCGAGAAAGCTCCCTCGGGGCGCCGTCCCCCCCCGCCAGCGCCGCCGGCTCCCTCAGTGCTGCGGCTGCGGGGCCCGCAGCGGGCCCGGGCCCGGGCCCTCGCCCCGCCGCCCCCAGGAGCCGNACCCCCGGCCCCGCGACCAATCGCCGCGCGCAGCGGGACGGCTCGGAGCGGCGCGCGCGCCGGGGCGCACTTTGCTGCTTAGCCGGGGCCCTCCGGCCTTTCCCCCGCGCCCGCCGGCCCCGCCGTATTGACAGCGGCGGCGGCCAATCCGGAGAGCGCGGGCAGCGGCCGATCCACGCCCATTTTCCCGCAGCGGCGGCCGGGGCGAGAGCGGCCGAGGGACTGGCGGCGCCGGGAGCCAATGGCCTACAGGCAAAGCGCGCCGGGAGGGAAGGGCTTCGGCGCGGGGAGGGAGGCTGGGAGGCGCTCGCTGGCAGCCGCTCCCGTCAGCCCTGCCCAGGCGGAGAGGCCGGCAAAGGAAAAAAAAGGCGTGCGGAGGCAGACGGAGGCCGCGCCCTCGCGCCCTGATTGACAAGGCCCGCGGCCAATAGCTGCTAAAGCGGCGGGGAAAGGCCCAATCGGGAAAGAGCTTTCGAGCGGGGCCGGCGGCTGAGCGGCGAAGGGCTCGACCAGTAACGCCGAGGCAGGAGCGGAGCGGCGGGGCGGACGGCCAATGGCTACCGGGAGGGGGCGGGCCGGGCTGAGCGACGGCAGCGGCCGCCAGTAGCGGGGGAAGGACGCGAGGCGGCCCGGCCGGGAGCGGCAGCGGCAGCGGCGGGGGCGGGGCCGTGGACGTGGGTCGCCC